>CM045552.1:10979202-11147884 GCA_024721245.1 Mitragyna speciosa | reverse complement strand
ATAGAAGTTCATTAAATCTATTGGACTGTGCTTTTCGGTTGGCCCAATGTTGTGTTTGTACGGCAGTAATGCTATTATTTCAATTTGAAATTCTAGAGCAGCATTTTGTTTTGTATAATTCTTTACACGATCAAATTATTCTAACACGAGCATGGTGTTAATGTGTCATTAATATGTCATCTATTTTTTAGTTTCTTATGTAAAATCTTTTAAAATTGCTATTTAGTATAAAGCATAGATTTTCAATAAGTGGTATAAAAATATTATTGACCTAGTATAAACGAAAAAAATTGAAATATGTTGTTTTTTTCTTTAGGATGATCGGTATTTAAGTATGCGGTAACAGTATTTTACCCCATGGTTTTTTTTTTTTTTTTTTTTTTGAGCAAAAATTTTTTGTGTTGTATTAATAGAATATTACATTAGAGACTATACATCAACAATTAGCTGCACAAACTATACATGTTTGAGGACCTAGCTCCTGAACAAAACATCCCAAAACATGACTAAAGTTTCAGTCAGCAAAAATTCTTGTTGGAAGTCCCCATTCAATCATTAGATACCAATTTTGCTTGGTGTTTGGTACTTTTCCCCATACCATCACTGATTCAACCATGGTTCGTCTCACTATAGGTACTATATCTACTAGTTCCATGGTCTACCCTTGATGCATAAATTGGTTCCTAGCTCTCCAAATGTTGTAAATAGTAACTGCACACATCACTTGTTTGAATTTGTCTGCAAAGAAGTTTGATATCCATGTTTCACACATCCAGTCCATTTCTTCTTGCCAGGAGGCTGTTCTTCTTTGTAAAGAAAGCTAAAACCTTTTTCCACACTATTGTAGTAAATTTACATTCAAAAAACAAGTGATCAATTGTCTCTTCTCTTTGCTTACACAAAATACAGTTTGAATTCTATAGTGGAATACCCCATGCCTTCATTCTGTCTTTAGTAGTGAGTCTTTTCTTGCACGTAAGCCACAGTATGAATGAGTATATTGGAATGTGCCCCTTACCCCATACTAGTTAATACTATTTAACTTTCCTATCATTTTTGCCAATGAGCTTCATCGTAGACTTGACCATGAAGGTCCTAGATTTACTGTCTTTCCACTGGGTTTGATCTTCCGCACCTTGAATTGGCTTCAGAAAATCTAGGATAGCTTGTCTTAAGACCTCCATCTCAGATGTTCTTCTGTCCTCTGGCCAATTCCATCCATCTTCTTTATCAAAATCAGCAACTTTGCTTGTTTTTGACAACCCTAGATTTGATAATAGTTTTTCAGTGAATTTCACATGCAAAGGGCCCAATGGATGCTAGTTGTCATACCAAAACCACGTATCCTTGCCTTCACCAATAGCCTACCCTATCATTTTCGGGAGTAATTCTCTGAACTTGAGAATTTTCCTCCAACTCCAAGAGCAATCTATTGGAGCCTTGAAACCCCACAATGAGGTGTTTTTTAAATTGATTGTGTGGATCCATCTCACCCATAGTGCTTATTTCCTACAGCATATATTCCAAATCAATTTCATTATTAGGCATTTGTTCCACTGTTCCAAGCTGTACAAGTTCAGCCCACCCATTTTATAAGGTAGACATAGGTCTTCTCATTTTACTTTTGCACAAAAATGTTTCTTAAGTTCCCCAGCCTAGATGAACTATGATATGAGGCTATTAATCTTCTACTTTAAGCAGAATGAAAGCACTAGCCCAATATAGCTTAATGCCAAGCAACACAAACTTCACTAATTGGAGTCTTCCAGCATAGCTTAACCTTTTTTCAGCCCAGCGCTTAATCTTATGCTCAAGCTTGACAAATATGGGTTCGCAGTCTTTGAAAGAAAACTTTGTGGTCACAAGAGGCAATCCTAGATGCGTCATTTGCAGATCAGCAATGATAACTTGGATGATTTCACTCAGCTGTGTCCTTTTTGCACCATCTACCAAGCCAAAAAAAAAAAGTTGACATTTCTGCAAATTTGGCTTTAATCTAGAGAGCTCCCCAAAATCTTTTAGTGTCTCAACAATAATTTTGAAAGATCTTACAGTAGCTCCCGCTAGGATAAAGAGATCATCAGCAAAAGAAAGGTGAGTGAGCTCTAGTTTTTGACATTTTTTGTGATAGTCAAATTTTTCCTCCTTATATTCCACTCCAAGAATCTAGAGAAAACTTCTATAGCCAAGAGTAATAGGCAAGGAGAAATGGGGTCTTCTTGCCTAAGGTCTCTTTCGCTCCTGAAATAACCAACCATATTTTCATTAAAATTAATTGAAAAGTTTGATGTGGTTACACACTTGGTGATCCAGTCAATGAACACTTCAGGAAATACCATCAATGATAAGGTGATAAACAAAAAATCCCAATCTACAGTATCAAATGCTTTCATTATGTCAACTTTCAAGGTAGCTCTAGCTGTGCCTCCTTTCCTCTTATAGCCCCTTACCAATTCATGCATCACTAGAATATTATCTAATATACTTCCCTTTATAAAGGCTGCTTGAGACTAACAATCTGTGGAATAACCTCTTTCAACATGTTTGTCAAAAATAGCAGAAAAACATTTGAACAAAGTATTGCGGTAGGCTGTGGGACGGAACTCTTTCATACTCATTGCATTTTCAACCTTAGACACTAATGTCAAAATAGTGATGTTCAAAGGATAATGCATGCATCTCTTGTTAAAGCAAAATTATATTGCTTCAATTACATTATCACCTACAGTATCTAAATTCTTTTTGAAAAAATTAACAGTGAAGTTACCTGGTCCAGGTGCCTTTCCCTCCTTCATGTTAAAGAAAACATTCTTGATTTCCTCAACTGTCACAAGAGCTATCAGCATCTCGCATTGTTGCTCATTTAACATTTTTGGTATACATTCCTCTAGAACCTTCTGTTTGTCACTTGCATTTTCCACATTCTTGCTGAATAGCTTCTGATAGAATTTTACAGCTACATCTTTCATTTCTTCATATTCTGTGATTTTTACATTCTCTTCATTATATATGGCCATAATTCTGTTCGCATTTTGCCACATGCTGCTTTCAAATAATAACATGTTATGGAAGAATGTTCTGTGTTAATTGCAATGATGTTGTAGACATAATACCAGATAAGTTGCTTATGTTATATGAATATCTATTTAACACACAAAGTCGACATATTATATGACATTATTATTTTTACATTCAAACATAATATTTGTCATCAATATTATTATTAGAGATATCAATATTTTCCTACAACTCATTGAAGATAAGTGAGCAGAAACTGTACTTCATTGTTCAGCAACGTAATTGAGGGAACCAAAATGAAGCATTAATTTATTGATTGGTTACAAATATTACGTGCATTTTATATTTTTATGTTTTTTTTTTTTACATTTTAGGAAAAGCTCAACACATTATTACTTAATTATGTCCAATCATAAAAAGATCGAGCAATTATGTTTATAGTTCTATCATTTCAAAGTTCAATATAGTCATTATCTCGTTTGTCAGTGCAATATGTTTTGAAGATTAATTGGTGCGAAGAATGCTTACAACTTTCAAGAAGGTCCACCAATTTAGATGAACTTTAATATTTACACATTTAAATAAATAATTAAGATTGCATTGAGTTGTATTTCATTGTGAAGTTTTTAGACAATATTATGTTGTGACAATATAAATAGATTTTTTTAAGTTTTAATTTATTTTAAAAATAGATTATATGCTAGTTATTATCTATTTATATCATACAACACTTTTGTTACATATTTATCATTTTAACTTTCCTTATAATTTTTCTTTAATCTTTGGATTACAATAGAAACGTCATAAATTTTTTATTATTTATATCTACCCCTTTGTGTCTTTTTCTTCCTCCTTTATGCTTCTTCATCTTTTTTTTTTTTTTGAAAAATCCTTCTTTATTATTTTCTAAGATTTATTTGGGGGTGTGCAACCCCCATTTTGGCGCACAAACAATATCTTATCTCTAGTTATTTATTTATTTATTTATAATTTCTATGTAGGGGTGGCTACTTAGAAATACATAATCAATATTAAATCCATAAAATTTTAAAAGATGTCTAAATTAATATTCATTTACCATATAAAAAATTATTTAAATACAATGATATCGAAGCAATAAATGGTGCGGGTTGAAAGCGAGCTCAAATTGTAATAAAGAGACTATTGTCAAACAGTTGGCCTATGGTAACATTGGGAAACAATCTCTTAGCAGGTGTTTCTTTTTTTGATAGCCTCAGGGAGACTTGATGCATGGTTGGTCGAGAGCGAGGACTAGGATTCAAGCACAAAAGTGCTAGTTTAGCAACCAAGACTATTTCTTCTGCCACAGTCCTTGCAGGAGGTGCAAGCCTTTGATCCATAAGATCCTTCAACAATAGATGATGAATTGTCGAAAATGATGAAAATGATGATAAAGAACAGATTAGATCTCTCGGATGTTTCCCCATGATCACTTCTAATGCCACCACTCCAAAGCTGTAGACATCACATTTCTCACTAACTTCCATTGTGTAAGCAAATTCTGTCACAAACCATCAATCAGCCAGATTATGAAGTAATCATAGCAACTAAATACATTGCTTTGCATCTGGAAAATAAGCATTGGCAGTTAATTACAGGCTATTGTCTAAACATGGTTGGCGGAAAAATACTCACCTGGGGCAGAATATCCGTAAGTTCCAGCAAATGAAGTCCAATTAGATGAGCCATAATTTAATAGTTTTGCAGTGCCAAAATCACAGACGTGAGCCTCATATTCGGAGTCAAACAATATGTTCTTGCTTGATATGTCTCGATGAACTACAGGAGGGAAACAATCATGATGCAAATATGACAATGCATTTGCCACACCTTTAACTAAACTCACTCTCCTTTTCCATTCAAACTTTTGAGCCTGATCATCATTCTTCAACATTTCTAACAAGCTCCGTCCTTCAAGGAACTCATAAACTATGAAAGAATGTCGTGCATGAAGACAGTAGCCATAAAGTTTCACAATGTGGCGATGTCTTATTTTTGTCAATGCACGTACTTCACTTTTAAGATCGATCAATCTCCTTTCGTCTTGAGAATGAAGTTTCTTGATTGCAACTTTTTGACCATTTGAAAATTCAACTTTGAAGACACTTCCAGATCCTCCCTCTCCAATGCAGTGCTTGGAATTAAAACCTTCAGTTGCTTCAATAATCTCTCTGTATACCATCTTTCCATCAAAGCTCCATATGGCAAACAAGTCTTCAACTGGTTTTCTTGGCTCAATTTTCATCCTCTTTCTTTTTGACAGAGAGAGAAAGAAAATGCCGATAATTACAATGAGAAAGAGAAGGCCACCCAAAGATAGAGACACCACTAGAACAGCAACGCTTCTGCTATTATTCTTTGTTGTTTTATTGCTTATCAATTGAGAGCAATGTTTCAAACCAGAAGCATTGCCACATAAACCATCATTGTTTCTCAAGGCATCAAAATGAGCATTTCGAAATGCGGTGATAATTGGGAGAGGACCTTTTAATTTATTATGTGAAATATTAACAGAAACCAAACTGAAACATTGCTCAAAGCTTGAAGGAATGGAGCCTGATATTTCATTGTGAGAAAGGTTCATGGTCTCAATGCTCTGTAACTCTCCAAGTTGTCGAGGTATTTCACCTTTCAACTTATTCTGGCTAAGATCAAGAAGTTGCAGAGGCCTTATATCCCCAATATTGGAAGGGATACTTCCACTTAGCTGATTATTGCTCAAATTCAGGAACAGAATTTGTATGCATTGACCTAATTCTTCAGGAATTTCACCTTCAAGATTATTTGAGGCCAAGTTAAGAGATTGAAGTTTGGTTAGATTTCCAATTTCAGATGGTATGCTTCCAGCTAGGTTGTTATCATCCAGCTGAAGCTCAAACAGTGAGGTTAATTTTCCCAAACTTTTAGGAATTCTTCCACTGAATTGATTTGAAGAGAGATCAATTCTATGTAATGCCTCTCCAAGATCAATTGGTATTACTCCAGAAAGTTTATTGTTTGAGACCATCAAGCTTGTTAGGTTGTGGCAAAGTCCCCATTGTGAAGAAAGCTCCCCATAAAATTGGTTGTCACTTAAATCAATGAAGTCCAAACTTGGGTATATACCCAAATCTTCTGATATATTTCCTGTTAATTGATTTTTTTCTAGTCTGACCCGATTTAAGCTAGTACAATTTTTTAAGCTTTTGGGTATTCTGCCAATGAAATTGTTGTTGTTTGCGGTAAAGATCATAAGGACTCCACCAGCACATATATCCCTTGGCAAGTGACCTGTGAAGTTATTTTCAGTTATATCTACCATTTCTAGGTGCGTGAGATTGTTCAATTCTGAGGGAAGAGGGCCACTGAGTTTGTTATCGAATAGTCTCAAATCAGCAAGGAACTTCAAGTTTCCTAATTCTGATGGTACAGGACCAGACAATTCATTCTCATATAGGACCAAGCGAATTATATTTGTCAAATTACCGATGGAGGTTGGGATGGAACCAGTGAAATTGTTTGTTGACAATTCCAAATCAGCTAGCGACTCTAACATGCCTATCTCTTTAGGAATAGGTCCAGAAAGTTCGTTCTGGTAAAGGTAAAGATTAATTAGGTTGCCCAAGTTTCCAATAGAAGCTGGTATTTCACCCCGGAAATGATTTTGTGTAAGTTCAAGATGTACAAGGGACCTTAGCATCCACATTTCACGAGGTATAAGGCCTGAAAACTTATTGTGATACAGATACAATCTAGTGAGTCTTGTTAAGTTGCCAAAGGAAACAGGTAATCCACCTGAAAGATTGTTGCCTCCAAATTCCAATAATTCGATAGACCTAAGAAGCCCTATTTCCTGGGGAATACTGCCACTGATTTGATTGTTGGACATGTAAAAGAATCTAAGATTTGTCAGTAAGCCGATCTCCTTTGGAATTACCCTAGATAAATAATTGAGTGATAAGTCAATATAGGTAATTCTTGAGAGATTGCCAATATTGGAGGGAAGGCAACCATAAAGCAAGTTGACCCGCAGGTCCATTATCCTCAAATGAGGAAAGGATGAGAAGTTGAAGTGGTTGAGTGTACCTCTTATGGCAGAGCTTGTGAGGTTTATGTATGCCACTCTTCCATGCTTGCTGCAACCAATGCCAATCCAACTGCAAGTATCATTACCAGTCGCGGTCCATGATCGTAAAATTGATTGACTGTTATTGTCAAGACTCGATTTCCATGTTAGCAGAGCATCAACTTCTCCATGGTCGCTTGCAATTCTTTCAGCAGTTGAATGTGTGTCAGAAGAAATGTTGAAACGAGAAGAAGAAACAAGGTGTTATGGTAGACATCATTGTGAAAACCACAAAAAGAAAGACAAGAAGGTAATGAAGTAGCTTAAGATCAGCTGCTGGCTTCATTGGATTTAAATCTCAAAATATGAAGAAGAGAAAGTTCTAACTTCTTATGGGATGTCTTGAGCTTAGTTCTTAGCCGTCTGGGCTGCCATAGAGCTTGGAGAAATCCTATTATATAGCAATCTGATTGGGTATTAACAATAATGATGGTGGAAGACTAAGACTTGTACATTCATTTTTTTTTTTTTTTGTTGAAACAAGACTCATAAAAGTTGAATGTGCATTTGGCAGACTTGTGGAGCATTGTTAATATATACTATATATTAAAGCAAAAGGGAGTTTCGTAGGATGCTACACTTATGTTGCCATGTGTCATTTCACATATTTTTTTTCTTTATTATGTGTTTAGTTGATTTAATGTGATCCGTCTACTTAAATCTATCAGACTTCGAATCTAATTATTTTGATAAGGAATCTGAAGTTTATATTCAAATTCAAAAGTCCAATTTTGTTTGGAACATGTATTCTCTTAAGATAGAGGAGTTATCATTTACTTAGTTGAATTTTGAGTTTGAAGCTTATGAAAAATGATCTCCAAAATTTAAAGACATGATTTTATTATATATTTCAATCTACATGTATGACAAATGGAAGCACATATATACAAGTGAAAAAAAAAAGTCCTAAGGAAGAAATTTAAGCAAGAACGTCAAGGAGGGTAGATAAATAGAGAAGTTGAAACATCCACAAAAAGAAAAAGCAAACTGAAGTAGAAATAACTTTATTTTATTTCTAAATTTTAATTCCATTGTTTACAGGATTGTATTCAAACAAAAATCTATATGAAGGAAATAAAAGTTTGTAAGTAGCTAGGAATATTTCGGGTAATTTCATGTTGACATTCTCTACGAAATCTACATAGTTATGGGTATATAATAGGCTTATAAAACATATTAACCCCCCAAAATAAGAAATCCTAGAATTTAAAAATAAGATTGTTTTTATATCTTTTTATAGCTTTTTAAGCTTGAAATCTAAAAATTTGTATATTAAATTGCACTACCAGATTAAAATTGATAATACTAATACACTAAATATCATGTTATATTTTCTTATTTTTCTGATGTAGTTTAAAAAAGTATTACTTCAAAAGTAGATAACGTTGAATAGATAACCAAAATCATATTCTTGCATAAATAAGTTTCTCACATTGTATAGGTTAAATGTTAATTATGTTTTTTGTTTTCAAATTCTTAAGTAATTACCCTATTGGATTGCAGTTAGTTGGTACGAAATGCTTATATTTTACATTCAGCATTTTTAATTATTATATCATGTTCTTTAGACACCAATTTTAATTAAATTTATTATAACTAAGAAGTTTTTATTTTTCTTTCTTTTTTTTTTCAAAATTAAAAGTACCAAAAGTGTCCCTGCAATGCGCAGGTTCACATCTAGTTACTACATGTAAAGCGTGAATTGTGGTTTTTCTTTGTCATTTTTAGGTTTTGTTTATTGCCCTCGTTGTATGTTTTTAATAACATCTATGAACGATAAACTATTAATCGAAGATAACTTACTACAATTACAGCTCTTTCTTTTTACTTGTTAATTAAAACTATTAATGTTGATAACTTCTTACAAGTTATAACTATCACTTATATATCAACTATTATTAAATTTGCACATGCATAGATTGTGTTCTTTCATTAGTTGTCAATTATTGGGTATGGTTCAGGGACAAGGCAATGTCAAATTTCGAACTCATCTTTTTAACAAGTACAAAGATTGCATGTACAATTCCAGGATATAGCCAATAATAGAATTTTTCCAATTTTTCGATCCTGCAATTATACCCTCAAGCTCCAATTTCACTCCATCATGTTACTCTGGATTCTTGAATGACAGTTGCAAACCTCCATGATTTTTCACATTGGTCCGAGCTACTTGGGTCCAAGTACATCCCTGAACTCTCATGAGTTCTCAAAATTTTTCTTAAACTCCTACAAATCTTGAAACATTTTGTAACAACTCATTTTTTTCACTCCATTAAATTTGACAAAAATTTATTGCCCCCGTCACCTTATCGTTAGGTTTAAAAAAGTTCTAATTTTCATTCTTCTTCAAATACTTTTGGACTTGATATTTAATTAATTATATAGAAAACTTAAATTTCTTATTTTCACTATTTCCACATTTTTCAAATTTTATTTTGTGCCCAAAAAGGTTCTAGAAATAGTTTAACCATATGCCGGTTGAAATTAGCTATTTAACTTCCTATTTACCAAAAAATTGCATCAAGTATTTGGGGTTTTTTCGCGATGTATTCAACCTAATTTCTACTTTGAAATTGAGATTTAAAATATAATTATGAAAACCGAGAGAATGTAATCAATTTGTATTTGTTCATTTCTCTTGAAGTGATAAAAAGAGAAGTTAGAAAAATCAATGAAAAGTTTTATCGTATTGTTATGTTTATTTAATACTTATAACACATTTAGACCGATAATTATATTTGCAATTTGGTTGTTATATTTTGTATACACAATCGTTACTTTTTTTTATTCGAATAATACTGTGATGAGCAAGGAGTTGTTACAAAATTTTATTTAATTTGATTGTCAAGCATGCTGTCCTACTAAAGTTCTTTGTCATATTTTCAAATGGAGTTGAAAGAAAATAAATAATTATTTAAATTACGATTATCTTTTTGTATTATAAAGTCATCAAAAGAGAGATACAGAAAGTAAAATTGCAATTTTGTGTAATTCTAAAAATAACATTTGCAAGACATTATTTTTCTTTATTTTATAAATTCACGTCCGTATATTAAAATCCGCTTCCACCACTGATTGTAAATATATCAATGGTATGTAAGAATATTTTTCATGAAACTACACCAACCTCGCCCTGTCCTGTTCCATATTAGAGCTATTTCTTTTCATACATTTAAGAAAACTAGATTATCTAAATCTTATTCACTATGCAAGAGTGTTAATTGTTCCAAGTATTTAAGAGCATTTCAGTCATTTGAAGTTTAAGATATTGAACATTATTTTGGAATCAATCAGAACAAAATTGAGTAACTGATCTTCGTATCTAATTACATCGAAGACTTTTTAATGTAATGCAAAGGAATTGTTGTGTCGTTTTGCTGAATGTAACTTGATGTAAATATTTAATTATTTTATGTAAATATTAAAAATTTAAAATACAGAGATGTGTCTTTTTACACATCTATCCTACAATTTTACTAAGCTAGCTAAATGTAACTTGATGTAAAGATTTGAGTATTTTATGTAAATATTAAAAATTTGAAATATAGAGATGTGTCTTTTCTTTTACACGTTTGTCCTACAATTATACTACAAAGTTAATTGCGACTCTCCTGCCTCAGTTTTCACGACGAAGCACTGTCATTTATAGATTATTAATTTTTGACCAACCGAGAAATTCCCCACACGGCCAAAAAGTTTGTTGTTCCCTTAAGTATTCGAAACTTTGGTCCTTTCACACGCCAAATTGAATGGAAAGTGCGTAACACGTTCAACATTACAGAATCAATCTCATAGGCTTTAAGATATCACTTTCATTCATATGTTGACTAAAATGTAATTTCTTTACTTCGAAATAAATTCAATCTCAAATTCAGTACAGATTTAAAGCTTGGCATTTAATTATGCTCCTTGATTGTATGAGATTTTTTTAAGTTTAATTATGGACACAAAATAAACCTAATGTTAGCTAAAAAATAGATAGACGTTGATAAATAATGCTTGGTTTTCACTTCGGTTATAATGGCTAGCAAAAAACTTGAAAAGGATGCTGCACTTGAACATTGGTATGATTTGAATTTTATTGTTCATCCTTGACAAACCATGAAAAGAAATCTTCTTTTATTATTTTCTAAAGTCAATTACTGATGAAAAGACCTATGAATGCATAACGCGTGATCCTTTATAGAGAGTAAAAAGTAAAAATTACATTTTAACACAAAAGACTATTTAACAGTGTGAATTTTATTGTTTATAATTTCAGAAACCAGGAAGAGAAATCTTCTTAGTGTTACATTCGTCCAAAGTCAATTACTAACAGAATATCTATGAATATATAACGCGTGAGTATGAGAGTTTTCCTTAGTTTAATTTTGGAGACTAATAAAAGCATAATGTTAGTTAACAAATAAACATAAGTTAGATAAATAATGATTGGTCTTTGCTTGGGTTATAGTTGCTAGAAAAAAAAAATTGAAAAAGACATTGCACTTGAAAGTTGGTTCAGTTTGGATTTTATTCTTTATAATTCACAAACCATAGAAAGGAATCTTCTTTTGTTACGTTTTTTCAAAAATTGACTACTAATAAAAGACCCTGTGAACGCATACCTGGTGGTCCTTCAACGAGAGTGAAAAGTAAAAACAACGCGGAATGGGAATCAACAGACCAATACTTAATTGAAGTAAATGAATAAAACTATTGAGTATTTGACAATTGCAATTTGGAATATTGGTAGAATAATTTAAAAACTGTAAGGACCATTGCAAGATAGCCCATGTAAAGTGTTAGAAAGATAAAATATGATAGCAGAATATAATTAGCAAAACATCTTGTCCTTTTTAGGAATTCTTCTTCTTCGTCTTCTTCTTCTTTTTTTTTTTTTTTTTTTTTTTGCTTGTGTTCTATAATTCTTCGAACCTATATGTATAACTTTGATAAGCATGACAAAGGTATATAGTTTTTCAAATCTATATGCGACTTTGTAAACACACATAATTTCTATTCTCTCAATCTTGTATTTACTAACTTTAGACATATAGATTTTTGATTAATTAGTCAATAAAGTAAATTAAACTATCTTGTTTAATTAATTTAAATGGATAGCCCTAGTCCATGCGTTGTTTTATAAATTGTCGTGAATGTACTTCATTTAATTTGGAGCCCAGTTTAAGCCGACAAAGTCGATACAAATAGAAGTTAATTAAATCTATTGGACTATGCTTTTGGGTTGGCCCAATGTTGTGCTTGTACGGCAGTATTGCTATCATTTCAATTTGAAATTCTAGAGCAGCATTTTGTTTTGTATAATTCTTTATACGATCAAATTATTCTAGCATAAGCATGGTGTTAATGTGTCATTAATATGTAATCTATTTTTTATTTTTTTATGTAAGATCTTTTAAATTTCTATTTAGTATAAAGCATAATATTTTGTTTGGAAAATGTATTCTCTAAAGATAAAGGAGATAAAGGAGTTATCATTTACTTAGTTGAATTTTGATTTTGAAGCTTATGAAACATGATCTCCAAAATTCAAAAACGTGATTTTATTATATATTTCAATCTACATGTACGAAAAATAGTAAACTATTAAAGTGGATGTATGATAAATGGGAGCACATATGTACAAGTGAAAATAATAAAAAAAAAGCCCTAAGGAAGAAATTTAAGCAAGAACGTCAAGGAGGGTAGATAAATAGAGAAGTTGAAACATCCAAAGGAAGAAAAAGCAAACTGAAGTAGAAATGTCTTTATTTTATTTCTAAATTTTAAGTCCATTGTTTGCAGGATTGTATTCAAACATAAATCTGTATTAAGGAAAAAAAGTATGTAAGTAGCTAGGAATATTTCGGGTAATTTAATATTGACATTCCCAATGAAATCTACACAGTTATGGGTATATGATAGGTGTATAAAACATATTAGCCCTCCAAAATAAGAAATCCTAGAAGTTAAAAATAAGATTGTTTTTATATCCTTTTAAGTTTGAAATCTCTTAATTTGTATATCAAATTGCACTAAGAGATTAAAATTGATAATACTAATACACTAAATATTATTTGTAACATCCCAGGTCTGAACTGACCAAATAATTTTTGAGCGTATATCATGGGCTCAAAATGCTTAAGCTAAGTTATTTAGTAGTTCAAACCTAGGATGTTATATACTAAACAATTTTCATTCCTCCCACCAATGTGGGACCTTTTGAGGGGTATCATATACACCCTTCCTTTAAGATTTTACGTCTTAGCAAAGCCCAATCCATATCCGGACTGTCCACTCAGTTGTATCGGATTCTAGAGGCGGCTCTCGTCTTTAAGTCGATGTAACACTTAGTCCTATACAACACTTAGTTCCTTCACTTCCTTGCATGGTCATGGCCTAATACCATAAGCCCAGTCTCACCCTGTGTAGAGACCACACGAGATTCATTTTGATACCATTTGTGACATCCCGGGTCTGGGTTGACCTAATAACTTTTGAGCGTAAACCACGGGCTCAAAATGCTAAAGTCAAGTTATTTAGTAGCCCAAATTAGGATATTATATACAAAACAACTTTCATTCCTCCCACAAATCATGTTACATTTTCTTATTTTTCTAATGTAGTTTAAAAAGGTATTACTTCGAAAGTAGATAACCTTGAATAGATAACCAAAATTTATATTCTTGCATAAATAAGTTTCTCATATTGTATAGGTTAAATGTTAATTTAGGTTTTTGTTTTCAAATTCTCAAGTAATTGCCTTATTGGATTGCAGTTACTTTGTACGAATTTTATATTCTAGAAAAATACTTATATTGTCGCTCAGCTTTTTTAATTATTATATCATGTTCTCTAGGTACAAATTTTAATTAAATTTATTATAACTAAAAAGTTTTTATTTTTCTTTCTTTTTTTTTTCAAAATTGAAAGTGCCAAAAGTATCCCTGCAATGCACAGGTTCACATCTAGTTACCATTTTTTTTTTTCACTAGTTGTGAATTATTGGGCATGGCTCAAGGACAAGGCAATGTCAAATTTCGAACTCATTTTTGTAACAAGTGCAACGATTGCATACACAATTCCAGGGTATTAGCCAATAATATAATTTTTCCACTTTTTCGTTCCTGCTAATATATCCTCAACCTCCAAAAAAAAAAAAATGTTGCTTTGGATTCTTGAATGACAGTTGCAAACCTCCATGAGTTTTCACATTGGTCCTAGCTACTTGGGGCCAAGTACATCCCTGAACTCGCATGAATTCTCAAAATTTTTCTTAAACACTTAAAAATTTTAAAACATTTTGTCATAACTCATTTTCTCACTCCCTTAAATTTGACAAAAAATTTTTGCCCGTCACCCTAGCTTTAGCTTTAAAAAAGTTCTAATTTTCATTCTTCTTCAAATACATTTGCACTTGATATTTAATTAATTATATAGAAAACTTAGATTTCTTATTTTCATTATTTCCACATTTTTCAAATTTTATTTTGTGTCCAAAAGGCTTTATAAATAGTTTAACCATATACAAGTTGAAATTAGCCATTTCACTTCCTATTTGCCAAAAAATTGCATCAAGTATTTTGGGGTTTCTTCATGATGTATTAAACCCAATTTCTACTTTGAAATTGAGATTTAAAATATAATTACGAAAACCAAGAGAGTGTAATCAAGTTTTATTTGTTCATTTCTCTTGAAGTGATAAAAAGAGAAGTTAGAAAAATCAATGACATGTTTTATCGTATTGTTATGTTTATTTAATACTTATAATACGTTTAGATTGATAATTATATGCGCAATTTGGTTGTTATATTTTGTACACATAATCGTCACTTTTTTTTTATTCGAATGATACTATAATGAGCAAGGAGTTGCTATAGATTTTTCTTTAATTTCATTGTCATGCATACTTGTTGCGCCCCACTTTTTGAAAGACAAAAAAAGATAATTGAGTGTGGAAAAAGAGAGTAGTTTTTGTAAACATGGTTTTTGAAAAAATAATTTTTATTTATAAAACAAAACAAAAGAAAAGGGGCCTAAATGTAAGTTTGAAAATGCGATGATTTTGGGCCCGAAAATAGAGTCTAAAAAGGGTTTTTATAAAAACGGGAGTCGCTACTTGTTATTGAGTTTTGGCGTACCAAGTCGCTAGAAAATGTTTTATTACCAAAAGGTAAGAAAAATCAAGAATAATTTCTTTGGAAAACATTTTTGAGAATAACGTAAGATAATTGAGTGTGGAAAAGGTAAGAAAAATCAAGAATAATTTTTCTGGAAAACATTTTTGTGAATAACGTAAGATAATTGAGTGTGGAAAAAGAGAGTAGTTTTTGTAAACATGGTTTTTGAAAAAATAATTTTTATTTATAAAACAAAACAAAAGAAAAGGGGCCTAAATGTGACTTTGAAAATGTGACGATTTTGGGTCCGAAAATAGAGTTTAAAAAGGGTTTTTATAAAAACAGAAGTCACCATTTGGTATTGAATTTTGGCGTCCCAAGTCGCCAGAAAATGTTTTATTACCAAAAGGTAAGAAAAATCAAGAATAATTTCTTTGGAAAACATTTTTGAGAATAACGTAAGAAAACGAGAAAACCTTTTTAGACAACTCTAGGTCTTTGAAAACAAGAGAAAAAGGTTCGGGAGTCACAGTTTAAGAAAGGGAAGGCAAAGGTTCACGCCTAAGGCACCTTTTCAACCTAGTCGAAACTAGTTGCGAGGTTTAGTCAAAATTTTCCTAATATAACCTTAAATTCTATCACATTTGGATGTAACTATATGGATGCAAACCTAGATCTAAAAGAGACTTTGAGAGGGACCGAAATGCCTCTTCGAGGTTTAATTGGAATCAACGCATTAATTGCGTAACCCAAAATGAGATCTCGAAGGAGTCACGAGTTATGCAAAAAATGAAATGCAAAACGTAAAAAATAAAATGTACATATAGATACAAGTGATCAAAGAAAAGGGAATACAACATAACAAGTACGGGGAACGAAAACTCGTGACAAATGTGCTCCTTCTTACAAAGGGATAAATAGCGTACTAAGGCTACAAAACCATATTCACTATTCCCATGTTCGAAGGATTGACTCTTCCTAACCTAAGCAAGCAAATGATTTATTTAAGTCCTAAAATTCTATATGAAATGCAATCTAAATGTTATGCATTATATATTTATAGGAAGAGGGATAATATATGGGAAAATGACATGTAAAATAGAATAAGATCCTAAAAATAGAAAAATGATACATGTGAATGACATGAATTTCATGCTAATGAAACTAATGTTTAAAGAGCCTAAGAGTCTAGCGTTGGACTAGCCTGTTCTCTATAAATTTCTCATTAGCGTTGGACTAATGAGAAAACAAAAATGAACCACAACTAGCATTGGACTAGTATGGCGACGATACACATATATCCTAATAAAATAAGTAAATAAATAAAACATAAATTAAAGCAATAATTACATAGAATCAGATAATAGCTCATAGGAGCACATAGCACATAAGCATAATATTCTAGATGCAAGATCCTAGAAAAAGCGAGTAAAAAAACACACAAGCACATAGCACGCAAAAGCCCTAACTATTACACCAGAGAAAAGCCTAATCACAATCTTGGGGAAAGATAAGAAAAATAGCCTATCTAACCTATCTATTACGTTTTCTATCTAAAGTACAAAAGCTTTTGTTAAATAGATGAAAATATAAACTATCTATTACATTAACTATCTAAATACAAAATTTTTGTTAAATAGAGTATCACGTATCTATTATATTTCTTTGAATAATTAAAATTAAATTCAAATAAATAACATGGTATAAATAAATGCTCATATATAAATAAAAATAATAAACACAAAAAGATACATAAAAAAAAAACTTAGGAAAAAACACATAGGAGCACGTAGGAGCACATAAAGAGACATTCAAAGGGTAATAGGGGTACCTTCCATTCGAAGACTCGGTATAAATTGCTAATAAAATAAACAAACATGTCAAAAATACGACTATTTAAATAAGTAAGGCAATAAAAGTAAATCCCAACAATTTGTGAGGTAAAATGTAAATGGGGCAATATCCTAGGGAGAAAAATGTAAATTCTAGCAAAGTAAGGGACAAAAAATGAATTTCCAGCAACTCAGAGGGACTAAATAGAAATTCCAGCAATTAGGGGGGGTCTAAATCAAATTTTCAGCAACATTCAAGGGCAAAAATGCAAGTTCTAGCTACTCGGGGGGCAAAAATATAAAATCCAGCAACATTGGAGGGTAAAAAATGTAATTTACAGCAACATTCAGGGTGAAAATGCAATTTCCAGTACATTTAAGAGTAAAAATGTAATTCTAGCAAAGCATAATGGCAAAAATAAAATTTCAGCAAGATTGGGGGGACAAGAATGCAATTTTCGGCAACATGAGGGACCAAACTTTTCAATTTCTAGCAAGATTCAAGGGTATAAACATAATTCCAACAAGCTTGGGGGGCAAAAATGCAATTTGAAAAACTTTATGGGTCAAAAATGTAATTTCAAAAAAATTAAGGGTAAAATTGTAATTTAAAAAAGTTTAGGGGTAAAAATATAATTTTAGAAAAGTTTAGGGGTCAAAAAGTAATTTTGGAAAATTTTAGAGACCAATAAGTAATTAAATAAAAGCCTAGGGACCACAATGCAATTAACTAGGGCATAATTGAAAAGAAAATAAAATTATGGGAGGTCAATCTGCAAAAATAAAAACTTGAATGCAAAAATCATAAATGCTTAGGGCCACAATAGTATTAATAGAAGTCTAAGGACTATAAAATAAATATATGTTATTAATTAAAATCAAATTAGAAAACAAATCAATTAAAACGACGTAATTTTGAGTGAAACTACATCAAAACGACGTAATTTCACTAAAATCTTTTTTTTTTTCTTTCTTCAACCTGACTAGACAGTTGCTGGCTGGCTATGGTTTCCATGGTGGCCGGCAATTGACCAGCAATTGTCGAAAAATTTTTCGATGGTCCAATCGAATCCAAATTTATACCTCCCACTCCGTTTTTCGCATAAAATCCATTTCTAACCTTATTTTTGCCAGAAAATGATCACAAGTAGGTCAAATGATCAAAAGACAGCCATGTATATATTCTGCAACCCATCTCCAAAAACTCAACAAAATGCCATAAAAAATTTATAGAAAAACTCCTAATGACTAGTACAACATGAATATGGCTGAAGAAACAACATGAAAACGTTTTGGTATTTTTACGAACACCTGATGAGCATAACAAAAAACTATATTTTTTGCTTCGCTTTGCTTGTGTTTTAAGCCCAAAAATTTGTAGACCACAACCAACACTTCATTCAATCCACATTCATTCAAAATTGACCAAAAAATCTCAAAGCGTTGTGTACTAAGAACATAAGATATATAAACAAGATAAAAAGAGTGAAATGTAGAGAGAATTTTACCTTCGTAGGTGATATTTGCCTCCTGGAGATGGAAGGATGAACTTGCAAAGCTTTCCCTTGCTCCTTATGTGTGCACTGCGTGTGTTTTAATGGTGTAAAAGTGGGTGTGTTTATTCTAGTTAATGTGTGAATATATGTGAGTGTATGTTGGTGCATGGAGTGTGTGCAAGTGTAGTGGATTTGTTTTTTTCTTGACGTAAGTAGTGCTTGTAGTGTGTATATGGTGTGAGTTGTGGAGTGAATGTGAGTGTGTGTGTGAAGTGATAATATGGAGTGTGATGTGTGTGTTGCGAGAGAGCCGAGAGAGAGGAAGAAAAATTGTGGGTGAAGTGTTATGATGACGAATGAACCAAAAATCCTAAAAATCAGGTGAATGGTGGTTTTAGGTGAATGATGGAGGAAAGCTAATGAGTTGGTGATGGAAGACATGGCTGATTGGCAGCCTTGAATCCTGCTGCACACAGCCTACTACTGTGCATGTAGTAGCAAGCTGCACTACAGCAGTTTTTTTTTTTTTTTTTGTGGAAAAATCTAAAGAAATACCAAACAATATCAAAAAATTATGAATTTTTTTTAGAAAATCTATGAATATATTAGATGTATATACAAAAAAGTTACACAAAAAAAATTTTTGACGATAAAGGCACATTGGAATATGTGCCATAGGTGCCAAAAAATATGAAAATATGAAAAAATGCAAAAATACAAAATGACCTTTAAAAATCACAAAAATTTTACACAAAGTCTATTATTAAACTAAACACAAATAACAAAATTTTCAGTCAAAAATTTTGACATTAACGCATTCTTGAGAAATGTGCCGTTACTAAAAAAATACAAAAATTAAATAAATACCAAATGACCTCTAAAAATCATGAAATTTTTACATAAAATCTATAAGTATATATAATGCACACATAAAATTTTTCACATGAAAACTCTAATAAAATGGGCACATTGAAAAACACTTTACTAGCTTAAAAAAACTAAAATTTTAAATAAATACTAAATGACTCCGAAAAATCTTTAAAGATTAGAGAAATGACAAAAAAACCATTAAAATATGAATTTAGAAATGAAAATAAAAATAAAAGGTATCTACAAGCTAAAATTACCATTTTGCCCCTCCTGCGACTAATTAGTCATAATTTGCGTAAAAATTGCAATTGGTCTCCCAAAAACAAAAAGTGCTCCAAAATGTTAAAAAATCTAAACAGTGTGTCTAAATTTAGTGTCTACAATACTTTCCTACCAAAGTTCTTTGTTATATTTTCAATGGAGTTGAAAGAAAATAAAACAATATTATCTAAATTACGATTAGTTTTTTGTATGATAGAGTCATCAAAATAGAGATACAGAAAGTAAAACTGCAATTTTATGTAATTCTAAAAGTAACATTTGCAAGATATTATTTTTCTTTACTTTATAAATTCGCCTCCCATATATTAAAATCCGGCTCTGCCACTGATGGTAAATATTATTAATGGTATGTAAGAATATTTTTCAAGAGACTACACCAACCTCGTCGGGTCCTATTCCATATTTCAGCTATTTCTTTTCATACATTTATGAAAACGAAATTATCTAAGGAGGTGTTTTATATATGGAAATCAAGGAGGGGAATGGGTATCATAAGTAATGACACCTATTGTTGATGTTTGTAAAATAACTATCACTATTATTCAGTGGAAATGATACTGATTAATTGGGGTGTTCATGATTTCTTCTAAAATACTATTATATCAAACCCATTAACCCTTATGATTAAGGGCAAAAACACACCCATTATGGAAACACATATTTTTTGAGTTACCCATCCCCAATTTACTATTCTCTCTCTCTCTCTCTCTCTACACACACACACACACATTTGTTTTATCTTTTGATTTTGAATATTTTTTATTGGTACTTTATAAAATTTTTTTATAAATTTTTTTAATAAATTGTTTTTACATTCATTTTTTTTTATAAATTTTTGAACTAAAAATAAAAGATATATAGTATTCTTTGTTAATACAATAAAAATGACTTTTTTTTAAAGGTTATCATTTGCATAAAACTTAAATTAGAGCTTGGCTATATTTAAAATTGAAGAATTCTTTTTAGAAATTTTCTTTAAAAAGATACAAAACAAGGAATCTAAAAAATATGTACATCATAAATAAAAGATTTAAAAATTTTAAAATTTACTTGAAAGTCATTACAGTAAACCAAACAAGTATTTTTATAATGATACCCATTCCATTATTAAATCACACATGTTGGGGGGAATCATCAAAATCCATATTCATAGTAGAGTTAATGATAATCATAGTAATAGTGATTAAAAAATTTGAACTAAACGGCCCCTAAATCTTATTCACTATGCATGACTGTTAACTGTTCCAAGTATTTAAGAGTATTTCAGTCCTTTGAAGTTTAAGATTTTGAACATTATTTTGGAATCGGTTAGAACAAAATTGAGTAACTGATCGTCATATCTAATTACACCGCAGACTTTTCAATGTCATGCAAAGGAATTGTTGTGTCGTTTTGCTGAATTTAACTTGATGTAAAGATTTAATTATTATATGTAAATATTAAAAATTTAGAATACAGAGATGTGTCTTTTTACACTTCTATCCTTCAATTCTACTAAGTATTCTAGATGTGACTTGACGTAAAGATTTGAGTAGTTTATGTAAATATTAAAAATTTGAAATACAGAGATGTGTCTTTTCTTTTTACACATTTATCCTACAATTACACTATTAAGTTAATTGCGACTCTCCTGCCTCCATTCACGACTAAGCACTGTCATTTCTAGATTATTAATTTTTTAACAACCGACAAATTCCCCACACGGCCAAAAAGTTTGTTGTCCCCTCTCTGGCGACTCCCTTGCAGACTAAAGTATTCGAACCTTTGGTCCTTTACGCGCCAAATTGAATGGAAAGCGTGTACCGTTCAAAGTTGTAGAATCAACCTCAAAGGCTTTTAAAATATCACTTTCATTCATCCAAATATTAATATGCTGATTAAAATGTAATTTCTTTACTTTGAAATAAATTTAATATCAAATTCAGTACAGAATTTAAAGCTTGGCATTTAAGTATGCTTCTTGATTGTATGAGAGTTTTTTTAAGTTTAATTTTGGAGACGAAACAAACATAATGTTAGATGAAAAATAGACAGAACTTAGATAAAAAGTGTTTGGTTTTCACGTCGGTTAGAATTGCTAACCTGTAACTTGAAAGGGACATTGCACTTGAATGTCGGTTTGATTTGAATTTTGTTGTTATGAAAAGAAATCTTCTTTTATTACATAGTCAATCACATAGAGTAAAAAGTAAAAATTATTTAAGTATGCAGTGAATTTTATTGTTTATAATTCACAAACCAAGAAAAGAAATCTTCTTGTGTTACATTTGTCCAAAGTCAATTACTAATAAAATACCTATGAACACATAACGTGTGAGTCTATGAGAGTTTTCCTTAGTTTAATTTTGGAGACTAAAAAAGCATAATGAGTTAACAAATAGACATAAATTATATAAATAATCCTTGGTCTTTGCTTGGGTTATAGTTCTAGAAAAAAAAATTAAAAAAGAGATTGCACTTGAAAGTTGGTTTAGTTTGGATTTTATTGTTTATAATTCACAAACCATAGAAAGGAATCTTCTTTTGTTACATTTTTCTAAAGTTGATTACTAATAAAAGACCTATATATCACGTGATCCTTCAACTAAAAGTAAAAAGTATGCGGAATGGGAATCAACGGACCAATGCTTAACTGAAGTAAATAAAATAGGGTTAATTACAGTTTGCCCCCCTAAAAGTGGGGGAAACCTACACTTTGCCCCCTTCAATGTAAAAAACATACACTTTGCACTAATATTTTTGGGTTAAAAGTTTTTTTATTAACTTAATTTTGCATAAATTGTTAAAAGTCTAAATTGCCCTTATAATTGCATGTGTATTGATAAATGTACCTATAGGCACTAAAACTTACTTTTCTTTTTTCCTTCCATACATGTCTATCATGCTCATATATATAATATTAAAAAATAATTTTACATACTTTTTAAGTAATCATATAAAATGCATAAAAATTTTTGTCATATTATACTTCACGAATAATATTTCAATTTGTCATAAGATTTTAAAAATTGTATAATAATAATGAAGATATATTTTTTGCACTCTATACAAAACAATAATGACTTATATCTAAATTTTTGCACATGTATGTATGTGTCTATATATATATATATAACCAATAAAATGATAAAATTTTTATTAATTTAATATTTTTAATATATTATGCTACATCAATATCAATTTAGCTTTTTGCTTTGTGCATGGAATATTATATTACATTTAATATAATATGCTTACTAATATCAATTTTAACTCTTTTTTTGTATATAAGATATTACATTATGTTTAATACATTATGTTACATTAATATCAATTTTAACTCTTTTATTGGTGTACGAGATATCACATTAATTAAAATTCTATGATCTTATTGGCTTAATATATGCATGTATAAAAATTTGGATATAAATCTTTATTGTTTTGTATAAAACGCGAAAGATGTATCATTACTATTATACAAATTTTAAAATTTGCAACAACTTGAAATATTATTCATGAAGTATAATACAACAAAAATTTTTGTATATTTTATATGGTTAGTTAAAAAGTATGTACAAGCATTTTAAATATTAATTTTTTAAAATAATTTGTATAAATGCATATTACACAGGTATGATAAACATGCAATGCATAAAATAGGAAAAATAAGTAAGTTTTAATAGCTATAGGTATATTTGTTGTGAGGGCAATTTAGACTTTTAACAATTTATGCAAAATTAAGTTAATAAAAAAAATTTTAACCCAAAAATATTGGTGCAAAGTGCATATTTTTTCCATTGAAGGGGGCAAAGTGTAGGTTTCTCCCACTTTCAGGGGGTAAACTGTAATTAACCCAATAAAATATTACTATTGAGTGGTTGACAATTGCAATTTGGAAAGCCACTAACTTTTTTGGCTTCTAAACCTGCCGACTTTTTTGACGATTATACCCCAAAAGCAAATCTTCGGTCTCTCTTTTACCTTAGTAATTAAAAAGCTGATACTTTCTTCCCTTTGATGGGTCATCAAATATTGGCCCAAGCTGCTGGGCGCAAAAAAACCTTACACTGTTGATGCTAGCTATATCATTTATGAATTTCAATGAAATTTAGGGAAAATTCAAAATTAAATTGGAGGAGATATTATTACAATAATAACAACCTCAGCAAACTTTGGTATAGTAACCTATTTTATTATTGTGCTAATTTTAACCCATCATAAATATAATACGTGTGATTAAACTGCGGTCTTTACAATTTGAGAGAGATGTTTGGAATTTTACAATTCTAATTTGGTAAACAGAGAAAACATTGGGGATTAAAATGTTTCACCTAAATACTAAGGACCAAAAAAAATACAAAGGACCAAAGTAAGATAATTTAAAAACTTTAAGGACCATTGCAAATATGGTCCATGTAAACTGTTCGAAAGATAAAATTATTGGCATTATAATATGATATCAGAATATAATTAGCAAAACATTTTGTGCTTTTTTGGGATTCTTCTTCTTCTCTTTACTTTTTTTTTTTTTTTTTGGTGTGTGCGCTTGTGTTCTATAATTTTTGGGATGGGCCCAATTAATAGCCAGTATGAGGCCCATCACGTGTAAAAAGAATTCTTATATGCATGCTATTCCATTCACCATGCAATGTGTGGACTTCACATGAAAAGTATTAAATACACCACGTGCATTGTCACGTAACGCACTATAATCAATAATCTACTATCATATGGTGATGGTGGGGGCACACCTTGTATTATTTGACGATATAAATTTCTTCTAGTGTGCCATGTGGCATGTCACATGACGTACGTGGTACACCTAATACCCACTCACTTCACGAGAGAATTGACAAACTTGGAAACAAATATTATTCCCAAAATTCAAAATACTCCCCTGGAATAGAGAGTGTACACACACACACACAAACACCTTTCAGTTGAATTTTTTTATCTTCTAAATATTGTAAAGGGGTATGTGAGAAGTTTAAACTTTTTATCTATAAAAAATTATAAAGGAGTGTATGAATAGCCAAAAGGCTGCACGAGAAGCTAAATATCATAGTTAAATCTCACCTTTCAAGTGAAATGTTTCATCCATTAAACATTGCAGGTGCATCTCACATTTCAAATGAAAATTTTCATCTAATACTTACCTTTCAATTGAAATTTTTTATCTTATAGATATTGTAAAGGGATGTGTGAAAATCTAGATATTATACGTACATCTCACCTTTCAAGTGAACTTTTCGTCTAATAAGTACCTTTCAATTGAAAAATTTTCATCTAGCAAATATTGTAAGAATTATGTGAAAAGCAAATTATCGAAGGTACATCTCAGTATAATGTAAAACGTGTGTGTCGTCTGATTGGCGACCGCATACCGTGACCACCAACTACAAATCATGGTGATAAATTAACAAAAAAAATTAAATGTTGAAATCTGATTCACCTTTTCAATCTTACAAAATGATAGGATCAATATTTAATTAATATAAACGATTCATATCGTGATTCCCTTTTGGAGAAACAACCTATCACAGATCTTGATCCAATATAATGATTTAAAACCTTATCCTATGACATAAAATATTGACAAAATTCACAAGCATGTAAAAGCTTAAAAGGGAACATGAATACTTCATATTGGCATGTAAGAATTAAAGGGAACCTAAATATATAGGTCATATTGTGACGGAGATAGATGGCTCTTAGCGGCAAGATAGAATTTGTTCAAGAGATCAGGTCTCCTGGAAATGTTTTCTTTGAAATATATGGCAGCAAGGCAGGAGACCTGCCTAATATCTGCCCAGAAAAACAACCTGTCATTCAATTACTTGAAGGGAATTGGGGAGAGGTGGGATGTATAATGTTAGTGCATTACTTGATAGGTAAGGTTTGCATCTCTTCGCTTCTTTCTCTATTTGATTTTGTTGAAGTAGAAATGGTTAAGAAGACTTTTATGTTTGAATTATTCTAATGAACATTCTGTTTATATATATATATACTTTTTGCTGACCTTTTTATCATATTATTTGATTAATGTTGTGTGTTGTGTATGAATTGCAGAAGGCAAAACTATGATTACAAAGGAGATTGTGGAATCTGTTGATAAAGATAACATGTCAATGACTTACAATATACTTGAAGGTGATGTCACGACTCTTTACAAGAGCCTGAGGCTAACTTTCAAGTTGATTTCAAAACGTGAAAAGAATTTTATAAAGCATACATATGAATATGAGAAGCAGAATGCAGATGTCCCTGCTCCTGATTACATGATTGACTTTGCAAGGGAAGTTACCAACGCGGTTGATGCTTACTACCTCAAGAACACAAGCCTGACAACTGAAGCTTGAAATGTAACTCTCTGATGGCTTCAATTGTTGTATCAATGCAGAGATCTTTTGGACTGTCCTATGTCGGAATATCTATCGAAAGTAATAACGTTTGACTTTTCTTGTTTGTGATCTATCCATTAAAATTTATAATCTTGGTGACATTGCAAAATTAAAGCCTTCAGAAGCTTGAACACTTGTTGGTTTATCTTCTCTCTCTACTTGTATTTTTAATGAGAAGTTTATTGGATATTGTATATATGGAAGATGTTGTATTTTAGGTAGACCTGTATTATGGGAAATTCAGTCACGTATTTAGGGGCTATACATAAGGAGTTTACGATTTTGTGTAGTTACATAATTACGGCTATATCTTAGGAGTTTTGATGTATGTATATATGGACTGAAAAGTTCATCTTTATCAATAGCAGAGAGAGAGATCAGTTTTCTCCATCCTAAACTCTTTTCATGGTATCAGAGCCATGGCTAATGAAAAAGAACAGGAAGGTGGAGAACGATCAGAAAAAGGGCAAAAGAATGCCTTATTGTAGTATTTGCATCCTTCGGATAATCCTGGAACCATTATTTCTCCTGTTCAATTGAAAGGAGAAAACTATGAAGAATGGGCAAGATCGATGCGCAATGCACTTCGGGCAAAGAAGAAACTTGGATTCATTGATGGGAGTTTGGAGAAACCAGATAAAGATTCATCTGAAATCGAAGACTGGTGGATGGTGAATTCGATGTTGGTGGCTTGGATTTTTAATACAATTGAACCTACCTTGCGTTCTACCATAACATATGTGGAGAATGTAAAGGATTTGTGGGAGGATCTTCAGCAACGATTCTCCATTGGGAATGGGCCTCGTGTCCATCAACTAAAAACTGATATTGCTGCATGTAAACAACAAGGGCAAGCAGTGATGTCGTATTATGGGCGTATGAAGATGATGTGGGATGAGTTAGCAAATTATGAACCAATACCTGCATGTCGATGTGGACATTGCACCTGCAATATTTCTACTGAAATTGAAAGAAAAAGGGAAGAAGAAAGGATTCATCAGTTCTTGATGGGTCTTGATGATGTGATGTATAGAACTTTGCGTTCTAATGTGTTGAGTATGGAACCCTTACCTAATTTGAATAAAGTTTACTCTATGGTGATCCAAGAAGAGAGGCACAGAAATTTTGCCTGAAGTAAGGAGGGACATGGAGAAGTCATGGGATTTACAGCACAAGCAGATGTTAGGTGCTAAAGCTGCTGTTGTGCGCGGAAAGGACAACAAGAATGGGGCTTGTGGTCATTGCAGACGTGCTGGGCATGAAGCTAAAGAATGTTTCCAGATTATTGGGTACCAAGAATGGTGGGGAGACAAACCTCGAGGGACTGGAAAGGGTGGTAATCGAGGTCGTGGAGGGACTTGGTGCGAATTCTACGAATCGCGGTCGAGGAGGTGCAAGAGCAAATGTCACTCGAGTTACTACAGGAGAAACCAGCAACGCTATGGATGCTGATCGCAGTGGAATTCCTGGACTGAGTGATGAACAATGGGCAAAGCTGCTTGACATGCTCAGTGTGACCAAAACAAGCGGAGTGGAACGACTTTCTGGTAATGTAGATTCATCACTAAATGCCTGGATTGTGGATTCAGGAGCCTCACATCATATGACTGGTGATGTGAGCCTGTTATCTGATGTTCGAGATATTGCACCATGTCCTGTGAGATTGCCTAATGGAAAACATACAATGGCTGTGAAAGAAGGAAAATTGTGCTTAGGAAACAATATATATGTAAACCATGTTTTGTTTGTTCCGCAGATGAATTGTACTCTAGTTTCTGTAGCCAAATTAACACAAGAACTAAAAAGCATTGTCACATTTACTGATCAGTTAGTGTGTTATACAGGACCTAGCTTCGAAGACTCTGATTGGAGCGGGTGAGCAATGCGATGGGGTCTATCTTTTCCAACCGACAGCATCAGTGCAAGCTAATAAAGTCAGTGGAAAAAATGAGAAGGAAGTGTGGCATCGACGGTTAGGACATCCATGTGAGAAAGCTTTGTCTAATGTTTTTAAAATTGGAAGCAAAACTGTTACTAGAAGTAGTGATCATGAATTTTGTGATATTTGTTATCGAGCTAAACAAACTCGTGGAGTTTTTCCTCAAAGTGATAATAAAGCTGATGAATGTTTTACTTTAATTCATTGTGATTTAGTGGGGTCCTTACAAAGAACCTGCATCTTGTGGTGCTAGTATATTTTTTGACAATTGTGGATGATTATTCACGTGCTGTTTGGATTTATCTGTTGCTTGAAAAGAAACAAGTAGAACAAACAATTAGGAATTTCTGTGCAATGATTGAACGTCAATTTAAGAAACGAGTCAAAATTGTTCGTAGTGATAATGGGACTGAATTTACATGTTTGAAATCCTATTTTGAAAGTCAAGGAATCTTGCATCAAACGTCTTGTGTCGAAACACCACAACAGAATGGGCGAGTAGAAAGAAAACATAGACACATACTAAACGTGGCTAGAGCATTGAGGTTTCAGGCTCAGTTGCCTATTCAGTTTTGGGGTGAGTGTGTGCTAGACTGCAAGATATCTGATAAATAGAACCCCCTCTTCTCTACTTGATGGGAAGACTCCTTATGAGGTTTTGTTTGGCAAAGTACCTCAGTATAAGTGTCTCAAGGTGTTTGGGTGTCTTTGTTATGCCCGACGAATCACACGTGAAAGAGATAAGTTTGGTGAGCGAAGTAGAAGATATATCTTTGTAGGATATCCTTGGGGCAAGAAGGGATGGCGTCTATATGATGTGGAAAAAGGAGAATACTTTGTTTCACGTGATGTGATATTCCATGAGAATGTATTTCCATATCGTGAGGATAAAGAAAGAGCCGCTGAAATTAGTTTTGAACCAGCAATAGATAAGGCAATTGATGATGAGATGGACGTTGATGCAACCATAGAAAATGTGTCGAATAATCAAGATGCAAACTTGACAGAGGGAGTTGACATTGAACACGCAAGGGGGAGTATTGATAGCATTGAGAAACTGAGAGGGGATGATGACAGTGTAGGAGGTATAAAGGTAAATGAAGAAGGGAATTTGGGAAGAGGACATCGACAGCCCAAACCATCAGTTTTGTTGAAGGATTTTGTCACCTATAGTGCTCGGTGTTTGAAAGACACCACTTGTGCTAAGCCCAACTCCAAACAGAGTCTCTCAGGTATGGCTCCTTATCCTATATCTAATTATCTGACATGTGCTAAATTTTCGCAAAGACATCAATGTTTTCTAGCTGTAGTTAATGCTGGTGTTGAGCCTAAAGGATATGCACAGGCAGTAAAAGACGAGAAATGGAGGGATGCCATGAGAAAAGAAATTCAGGCACTGGAAGACAACGGAACGTGGACTCTTGAGCAATTGCCTGCAGACAAAAAGGCCATAGGATGTAAATGGGTATACACGATAAAATACAAGTTAGATGGCACAGTTGAGAGATATAAGGCACGATTAGTGATATTGGGTAATAACCAGATAGAAGGAATTGACTACAATGAAACTTTCGCTCCGGTAGCGAAGATGGCTACAATAAGAACAGTGTTGGCTATGGCGGCAGTGAAGAAATGGGAGCTTCATCAAATGGACGTGAATAATGCTTTCTTGCATGGGGACTTGAATGAGGAAGTCTACATGAAGTTGCCTCCAGGTTTCTCATCCTCCGATCAAACGAAAGTTTGCAAGTTGAAGAAATCTTTGTATGGATTAAGACAGGCTCCAAGATGTTGGTTCTCTAAGTTGGTGACTGCGTTAAAAAGATATGGATTTCTTCAATCTTATTCTGATTATTCTCTATTCACTCATTGCAAGAATTCCACTCGTCTAAATGTGTTGGTGTATGTGGACGATTTGATTATTGCTGGAAACGATGCTAATGTTATAGATAAACTCAAAAAATATCTTAGCTCGTGCTTTCATATGAAAGGTCTTGGGTTGCTTAAATATTTCCTTGGCATTGAAGTAGCTCGTGGACCTGAAGGAATTTTTCTGTGTCAGAGGAAGTATGCACTTGATATTATTACAGAAACCGGATTGCTAGGATCTAAGCCAGCTTTGGTTCCAATTGAGCAGAATCACCGTTTGGATCTTGCAGATGGAACACTGATGGGTGATCCGGAACGATATCGACGATTGGTGGGACGTCTAATATATTTGACCATCACTAGACTTGAACTTTGTTATTCAGTTCATGTACTAGCTCAGTTTATGTAGAATCCAAGACTGGATCATTGGGAAGGAGCATTGCGTGTTGTAAGGTATTTGAAGGGAAGTCCTGGACAAGGCATATTATTGTCATCGGATAGTGATTTGAGATTGTTGGCTTATTGTGATTCAGATTGGGCAAGCTATCCTTTGACTCGCCGTTCTTTGATAGGTTATGTAGTGTTATTGGGTAAATCACCTATTTCTTGGAAGACCAAGAAGCAGCATACGGTGTCACGTTCCTCTGCCGAAGCTGAGTATTGTTCCATGGCTACCACGACTTGTGAGTTGAAGTGGTTGCAAGAACTTTTACGATCCTTGGGAGTGTCTACTGAAAATTCTGCATGCTTGTATTATGATAGTCAAGCAGCGTTACATATTGCTGCCAACCCTGTGTACCATGAGAGAACGAAACACATTGAGGTTGATTGTCACTTTGTTCGCGATGAAATACAACGAGGAAATGTTATTACGAGCCATGTGCGTACGAACGAACAATTGGCAGACATATTAACAAAGGGACTTGGTCGTAATCAGTTCAAACATCTCCTTAGCAAGTTGGGCATTCAAAATCTTCATACACCAACTTGGGGGGGAGTATTGGATATTTTATATATGGAAGATGTTGTATTTTAGGTAGACCTATATTATGGGAAATTCAATCACGTATTTAGGGGCTATACATAAGGAGTTTACGATTTTGTGTAGTTACGTAATTACGGCTATATCTTAGGAGTTTTGATGTATGTATATATAGACTGAAAAGTTCATCTTTATCAATAGCAAAGAGAGAGATCAGTTTTCTCCATCCTAAACTCTTTTCAAAGTTTGAAATGATTTGTAAAATCAACCAAGATGGATATTAACTTCTTTAACCAAAAAGAAAGAAGATATTATGATCTATGCCTTTAAATATCAAATAACATATTAAAAATTGCTGGAAGATTGAAGAAAATGGTCAACAGTGGGATACTTTTTTGGTATTATAAAACAAAATGATAAGATAAATTCACTGTAACATAACCTTTCACCTGCCCATTTATTATTATTTCTTGCCCCAAAAAATGCTGGCTCTATTTGTACAAGTTTTTTGGACCATTTTTTGAAATTTTTTTTCCCAAATCCGTTTAGACAAATGAAAATTTTTTTGGTCAAAAAGTTAAAACATATTTTAGTCAAACTTTTTCACCAAATTTTTCCAACAAGTTTTCATTTGAAATTTCAAATGAACTTTAGAGACTTTTTACATGATTATTCATAAAAGCAAGTATGTTTATATTCAAAATTTGTTTAGAAAAATTGAAAAAATCGCAAGTAACAAAATGAGATCCATTTTCGGTGGGTTTTAAGGTGGGACGACGGAGTGGACGTCTGCTTCTTTAAGCAGACGACGAAGCAGACGTCCGCTTCAGAGACAGAAATGTCTTAGTGAGCACTAGGGCACGGATGCTGGGCTCACAAAGACATTTCTGTCTCTGAAGCGAACATCCAATTTCACTACTTTTTCTAGCTACATGGATCACATTTTGATTGGTGCTTTTTTAATTTTTTTTAATAAATTTTCTCCAAAAAAAAAAAATCAATGTCCTTATACAATCATTTAAAAATAAGTGCAAGTTGGTCCAAAATTTTTGAACTATTCAAACACTTTTCTAATCACTTTTTAAGCCACCATCATGTCACTTCAAAAAAATTTTCATATCCAAACACTTTTACTCCTTTTCAAAAAAGTCAGCAAAAAAATAATCTAAATAATTTTTCTCAATAATTCTCAAAAAACACTCTAAATAATGCTTTCCAAACGGAGCTGATAGTTTTGGAAGTTGTGATCTCAATGTTACCCAATCCAAATTCTTCGTTATTTTGCAAATTACTAAGTAATACAAGCCCCATGACATGTAGAATAGAAGTTCGAGTATTAGTTGGCATTCGTTTATAGCTCAAACAACCAGGGTTGTCGGCCCATATCCCAATTAGTTTATGGGTTTATCTTTGGATTCCCGGATGCCTTTCAAAGTCACCAGGTTCCCAATACTGTCAATCAAAAAAAAAAAAAATTTACGCATTATTTAATATGCGACTTTGAAACACACAAAATTTCTATTCTGTCAATCTTGTATTTACTAACTGTAGACATATAGACTTTTGATTAATTAGTCAATAAAGTATAATAAACTATCTTGATTAATTAATTTAAATGGATAGCCCAAGTCAATTTCATTGTTTTATAAATTTTGGACGAGCGTACTTCATTTAATTTTGAGCCCAATTTAAGCCAATAAAGTCGATATAAATAGAATTTCATTAAATCTATTAGACTATGCTTTTGGGTTGGCCCAATGTTGTGTTTGTACGGCAGTAATGCTATTATTTCAATATGAAATTCTAGAGCAGCATATTGTTTTGTATAATTCTTTATACGATCAAATTATTCTAACATGAGCATGGTGTTAATGTGTCATTAATATGTAATCTATTTTTTAGTTTTTTATGTAAAATCTTTTGAAATTGCTATTTAGTATAAAACATAGATTTTCAATAAGTGGTAGTATAAAAATATTATTGACCTAATATGAACGAATAAAACTGAAATATATATATATATATATATATATATATATATATTGTGCTTTAGGATCGTTATTTAAGTATGCGGAAAGAGTATTTTACCACATGCTGCTTTCAAATACTAACATGTTACAGGAGAATGATTTGTGTTTAATTGCAATGATGTTGTAGACATAGTACCAGATAAGTAGCTTATGTTATATGAATATCTATTTAACACTCAAAAGTTGACATATTATATGACATTATTATTTTTTATTTTTGGACATAATATTTGTCATCAATATTATTATTAGAGATATCAACATTTTCCTGCAACTCATTGAAGATAAGGGAGCAATACTTCACAGTTCAACATCGTACTTGAGGGAACTAAAATGAAGCGTTTATTTGTTGATTGGTTACGTATATTATGTGCATTTTATATTTTATGTTTTTTTTTTCATTTTAGGAAAAGGGTAACACGTTATTACTTAATTACGTCCAATCATAAAAAGATCGAGTAATTATGTTTATAGTTCTATCATTTCAAAGTTCAATATAGACATTATCTCCTTCGTTAATGCAATATGTTTTGAAGATTAATTGGTGCGAAGAATGCTTACAACTTTCAAGAAGGTCCACCAATCTAGATGAACTTTAATATTTAGACATTTAAATAAACAAGACGGCATTGAGTTGCATTTCATTGTGAAGTTTTTAGACAATATTATGTTGTGACAATTTAAATAGATTGTTTTAAATTTTAATTTATTTTAAAAATAGATTATATGCTAGTTATTATCTATTTTTATCATACAACACTTCTGTTACAAATTTATAATTTTAACTTTCATTAGAATTTTTTTTAATCTTTGGATTACAATAGAAAGGTCATAATTTTTTTTATTATATCCACCGTCTGTGTCTTTTTCTTTCCTCTTTATGCTTCTTCATATTTTTTTTTTTTTTTGGAAAATCCTTCTTTATTATTTTCGAAGAATTATTTTGGGTGTGTACGACCCCCATTTTGGTGGACAAACAATATCTTATCTCTAGTTTTTTTTCTAATTTCTGTTTTGCTGGGCAAGCATATGGCTAAGGATTAACAACCAGACTAGTAGGACTTAAAAGTAACCTTCTACCACTATGTATCTTAAAAAATTTATATACATCTTTAACAACTATACATCCAATTTTAGCTTAAAATTTATCCATAATTATGTAACAAATTATTTAAATGCAATGATATCCACGCAATAATATTGCGGGTTGAAAGCGAGCTCAAATTGTAATAAAGAAACTATTGTCAAACAGTTGGCCTATGGTAACATTGGGAAACAATCTCTTAGCAGGTGTTTCTTCTTTTGATAGCCTCAGAGAGACTTGATGCATGGTTGGTCGAGACCGAGGACTAGGATACAAGCACAAAAGTGCTAGTTTAGCAACCAAGACTATTTCTTCTGCCACTGTCCTTGTAGGAGGTGCAGGCCTTTGGTCCATAAGATCCTTCAACAATAAATGATGAATTGTTGAGAACGATGAAACTGATGACAAAGAATAGATTATATCTCCTGGATGTTTTCCCATGATCACTTCAAACGCCACCACTCCAAAGCTATAGACATCACATTTCTCACTAACTTCCATTGTGTAAGCAAATTCTGTCACAAACCATCAATCAGTCAGATTATAAATTAATCATAGCAACTAAAGACATTGCTTTGCATCCAGAAGATTAGCATTGGCAGTTAATTACAGGCTATTGTACAAACATGGTTGGAGGAAAAATACTCACCTGGGGCAGAATATCTATAAGTTCCAGCAAATGAAGTCCAATTAGATAAGCCATAGTTCAATAGTTTTGCAGTGCCAAAATCACAGACGTGACCCTCATATCCGGAGTCAAACAAAATGTTCTTTCTTGATATGTCTCGATAAACTACAGGAGGGAACAATCATGATGCAAATATGACAATGCATTTACCACACCTTTAACCAAACTCATTCTCTTTTTTCCATTCAAACTTTTGAGCCTGATCCTCATTCTTCAACATTTCTAACAAGCTCTCTCGTTCAAGGAACTCAAAAACCATGAAAGAATGTCGTGCATGAAGACAGTAGCCATAAAGTTTCACAATGTTGCGATGTCTTATTTTTGTCAATGCATGTATTGCACTTTTGAGACTGATTAATCCCCCTTCGTCTTCAGAATGGAGTTTCTTGATTGCAACTTTTTGAACCGTTCAAGAATTCAACTTTGAAAACACTTCCAGATCCTCCCTCTCCAACACAATGCTTGGAATTAAAATCTTTTGTAGCTTCAATAATGTTTTCATACACCATCTTTCCATCAAAGCTCCATATGGCAAACATGTCTTCAGCTGGCCTTCTTGGCTCAATTTTCATCCTCTTTCTTTTTGACAGAGAGAGAAAGAAAATGCCGATGAGCACAATAAGAAAGAGAAGGCCACCTAAAGATAGAGACACCACTAGAACAGCAACGCTTCTGCTATTATCCTTTGTTGTTTTATTGCTTATCAATTTAGAGCAGTGTTTCAAACCAGAAGCATTGCCACATAAACCATTATTGTTACTCAAGGCATCAAAAGGAGCATTTTGAAATGCGGTGATGATAGGGAGAGGACCTTTTAATTTATTAAATGAAATATTAACAGAAACCAAACTGATACATTGCTCAAAGCTTGAAGGAATGAAGCCTGATATTTCATTGTGAGAAAGGTTCATGGTCTCAATGCTCTGTAACTCTCCAAGTTGTTGAGGAATTTCACCTTTCAACTTATTCTGGCTAAGATCAAGAAGTTGCAGAGGCCTTATATCCCCAATATTGGAAGGGATACTTCCATTTAGCTGATTATTGCTCAAATTCAGGAACAGAATTTGTATGCATTGACCTAATTCTCTAGGAATTTCACCTTCAAGATTGTTTGAGGTCAAGTTAAGAGATTGAAGTTTGGTTAGATTTCCAATTTCAAATGGTATGCTTCCAGCTAGTTTGTTGTCATCCAGCTTAAGCTCAAACAGTGAGGTTAATTTTCCCAAACTTTTAGGAATTCTTCCACTGAATTGATTTGAAGAGAGATCAATTCTACATAGCAGAGATGCCTCTCCAAGATCAATTGGTATTACTCTAGAAATTTTGTTGTTTGAGACCATCAAGCTTGTTAGGTTGTGGCAAAGTCCCCACTGTGAAGAAAGCTCACCATAAAATTGGTTGTCACTTAAATCAATGAAGTCCAAACTTGGGTATCTACCCAAATCTTCTGATATATTTCCTGTTAGTTGGTTTTTTTCAAGTCTGACTCGCTGTAAACTTGTGCAATTTTTTAAGCTTTTGGGTATCCTGCCAAAGAAACTGTTGTTATTTGTGTTAAAGATTGTAAGGACTCCACCAGCATACATATTCCTTAGCAAGTTACCTGTGAAGTTATTATCAGTTATATCTACCAATTTTAGGTGCTTGACATTGTTCAATTCTGGGGGCAGAGGGCCACCAAGTTTGTTATCAAACAGGTCTCAAATCAGCAAGGAATTTCAAGTTTCCTAATTCTGATGGTAAAGGACCAGACAATTTATTCTGAAATAGGACCAATTGTTTTAGATTTGTCAAATTCCCTGTAGAAGTTGGGATAGAACCAATGAGATTATATGTTGACAAATCCAACTGCACAAGAGATTCTAACTTGCCTATCTCTTTAGGAATAGGTCCAAAAAATTTGTTCTGGTAAAGGTAAAGAGTGGTTAGGTTGCCCAAATTTCCAGCAGAATTGGGTATTTCACCCCTGAAATGAGCAGAGTTTGACATAGATAGACTCTCTGGAAATATTCCTTTCGCCCTTGGCAACTTAACTCAACTCACTGTTTGGTATCTGTATCAGAATCAATTTTCGGGGCTTATACCTCGTCAAATATGGATGCTAAGCTCCCTTGTAGATACCCAATTCGCTCAAGTTGCCAATGGAAACCGGTAACGTACCAGAAAGATTGTTACTTGCTATATCAATAAGTTTGATAGACTTAACGAGTCCTATTTCTTGGGGAATGCTGCCACTGATTTGATTGCTGAACATGTTAAAGAACCTAAGATTTGTCAGCAAGCCTATCTCTAGTGGAATTACCCCAGAAAAATGATTGACCAATAAGTCAATATAGGTAATTCTTGAGAGATTGCTGATACTGGAGGGAAGGCTACCATAAAGCGAGTTGACCTGGAGGTCCATTATTCTCAAATGAGGAAAGGACGAGAAGTTTAAGTGCTTAAGTGTACCACTTATGCCAAAGCTTGTGAGGTTTATATATGCCACTCTTCCATGCTTACTGCAACCAATGCCAATCCAATTGCAGGGATCATTACCTCTAACGGTCCACAATCATAAAATTGACTGACTTTTATTGTCAAGACTCCATTTCCATGTAAGAAGAGTATCAACTTCTCTAGGGTCACTTGCATGTCTTTTTATAGCTGAATTCATATTATAAGAAATGTTGAAACGAGAAGAAGAAATGAGTACAATGGTAGACACCATTATGAAAACCACATAAAGAGTGACAAGCTGGTAATGAAGTAGCTTATGGTCAACTGGTGGCTTCATTGGAGTTGAATTTAAATGTCACACCCCAAGATTAGGGTACAACACACCACATCTTAGATTTTATTCCAAGTTGTAAGGCACAAAATACAAAAACAAAATTCAAGAACTAACCACCAATTTATTTAAACATTCAAATTCTCCACAATAACTAAATTGTACACACCATTAAGTCACCAATATGCTAAAAACAAAAATACCCAAAAGGTATTTAAACTCAATAACAAAGTCAATAATGTTTAGACAATACATGCCTTAATTATTCAATCACTAATAATCTAGACCAACTAATATCATAAGCAAACTACCAGCTTCACTGACTGGATCCTTCTTCGAACTCAGGGCTATGAGCTAAATCTGCAAAAATAACATGAGGCATAGTGATAGGGTGCTAATTAGTGGATTAATTTATGTTTATTTCCTTTTTATTATTACCAAATATTGTGCTAATTGATTGATTCAATTCATATTTGGTATAATTGATGTTAATTGCAGGAAAGTATATAAAGAAGGAAATAAAAGGAAATTAAGAGATTTTTCTATAAAGATCACGTGTGAAGTTGGCACGGGCACGCCTAGTCCTCACGTCCAAGACAAAAACGCCCAGAAAATCCTGCACAGAAATTTCTTATTTGGAGTCACAGCTTGGATGGATGTTTTCTTCCCCTAGTAGTTTAATTATGTTAGGAAGTTATTTTTATTTGTGTTTCCTTATTTTTAGATTATCTCTTCCAAAGAGAGAATTTGGAAGACTTTGACTACTAAAAATTAGGAGATAATTATGGAAGGGAATTTTAGGGAACGTTACTTGGAAGTAACGTGATTTTGGGGCTAAAGGGAACGCCTCTTCCATAAGAAAATTCTGCAGAAATTCTTCTACTCTCTCTCTAGAATTAGTCTCTCTTTTCATCTTTTGTGTAAAGTTCTCTCCCATGGAGAGCAACTAAACTACTTATTCTAGTCAAGGGTCAATTTGAAGACGTGGTTCCAAACATCTGTGAGATCTAATTAAATTTCAATTGTTTCTTTATTCATTAATATTCGTATGTTCTTTGGTTTAATTTTTATGATTATTTTGTTCTTTGAATGTCAAGGACCCGATATTCGAATTAACATAATAATCTACAGCTATATTAATCAATTGAATCTGTAATTGTTTGATTGATTAATTCAAGTGGTAGCTAGCTTGATTAATTTCATGTTAGGGGAACATATGATCTAATTTAAATAAACCCTCGTAGCGTGTTTATTGATTAGGATTTGGGCTTTTCTAGTTTCTAATGCAATCAAGGAATTAAATCCTACGGTCGTACCTAGAATTATTTCTTGGTTAGAGAAATAGGCAACGGTCGTACCTTGTCTATCGACAAAGTAAGGAAGAGTTGGCTATAAGCTATAACCAGTCTATTAATGAATAATTGAACTATTTTTACATCCGTGATCAGTTGTGTGAACCATGTCTGAAAATTGTATCTTTGGCTAGAGCTTTGTTCTTATTGATTTAATTCTCCATTATTTTTCTTAATTATTTTTGTTTTCTTGAATTGTTCTTCCAATTAGTTGATCATTTAATTTTAATTTCTTTAAACCAAATCCCTCCATCGTTTTTACTCTAAAAGAAACAAATTTTTCCCCAATTCCTGTGGAGACGACCCTACTCACTGCTATATACAAAATTTATATTTTCTTGGAGTAGGATTTTTATTATTGCACAGATTTGACACCTGTCACATAGAGTGAGCATAAATAAGCTCAGTAAGTAGCTCATGTCCTCACCCACCGGGACGAGCACATTATAGATATTATATTTTCTTTTCATAAAATTCACATACTCTCAACATGCATATAAATACATATACGAGTTAACAAAAAGAAAACAATTTTATACATATAGATACATATTTGTGAGAGGCATTCAATATCATTAACAGATTTTTATATCAATATCAAACTAACAAAGTAAATAATATCATAGTTAATAGTTCAAAGGACAGGCTCAAGGGTCCACTAGGGTATAATCAGCTAACTGGATCCGGCCTTAACTATTATATCCCGCTAGGAGGGTCCAGAACAGAACAGAGCTCCTAACTATTATCCGCGTTAGAATTGGGTACAAACAATCAGAGAATAGGGAACTAGCTCCCGCCAATATACCAAAGCTTAACCATGAGCCAACAATAACAAATATCAAAATAATAATACAGGCACATACATACGTAATTCTTTTCAATAAATAGCCACTCACAATTTTTCATAGGATAAATCATTCACATATTATATGCTCGCACCGATTTTAATACGAATATGCAATTTAACAAAAATCTTATTTTATAAAAATCAACTATCAAAAATTATGGAGAGGACCAGAACCACTTACCTTAACACAGTTACCTAGGGACACCTCAGGATTCCAAAGTTTCGTCACCTCCTTTCCCTACTGAGAATTAGACAAATCAATCCCTATAACATTTACATAGTTTAACGAATAAGATAATCCCAAACCCCCAAAGTATCATTAAAACTTAGTTATTATTATTATTATTTTTTTTCATCTATATAATAAGATTAAAGTATAAACTAATATATCATCAAATATATTCACTAAATGGACAATCAGTTTAAAGGAAACTAACAAAATAATTTAATAAATGAACAAGATCATTGGAACTATTTAATACATGTCACGTCCTAAAAATCGTAAAAGGAACTGTACTAATGGGGTCGTTGACTGTCGCGTCACGAAAAGGACAGTCCGGTTCGAGATCTCTTTTGAAAAGATTGATTTTGGAAAAAATGGTGCTTGTATGATAAAAAAATCGTATTTTAGTAAAAAAAGTGTTCTTTAATAGAAAATGGTATTTTTAAAGATAAGGCCGGGACTAGAAAATGCGACAGTGTTGGCCAACTATTTTAAAAAAGGGTTTTATTTTTGAAATAGAGTCGCCACTTGGTATTGAATTAGGGTGTACCAAGTCACCCAAAAAATCGTTTTAACAAAGCAAAATAAAATTAAAAAAAATATTTAAAACCTTTTTCTGAATCCGGTCTACAAAAAAACGAGAGAAAAAGGTTCGGGAGTCACATTTGAAGAAAGGGAAGGCAAAGGCTTGCGCTTAAGGCACCCTTTCAACCTAGCTGAGGCTAGTTGCGAGGATTTAATCAAATTTTTCTAAATTAACCCTAAGTTCTATTGCGTTTTGGATGTGTCTAAATGAATGCAAATCCTAAGCCTAAATGTGAGTATCGGGAGGGTCGAAATGTTCTGTCGAGGCTTGGTCGGAATTATCGCATTAATTGCGAAACCTGAGTCGAGACCTCGAGGGAGTCACGAGTTTTTATGCAAAATGTGATGCAAAAAGAAAAGAAAATAATAATATATAGTAAGTGAAGAAAGAAAGTGGGTATGCAACATGACGGGTACGGGGGACTAATAACTCGTGACTGAATGTTTCTACTCACGGAGGAGGGAACGGCTTATACGCCACCGCTTCCCACGCGAGTAGACGACCATTTCTAGTTGAATCACACAAATGTCCTAATTTCTAAGTGAGATACAACCTAGATGTCATGCATTTTAAAAATGTGTCAAAATTATAATAATAATAATAAGAATAATAATAATAACAATAATAATAAATAATAATAATAGTAATAATAAAATCATGCCAATATGGAAAGAAAACTAGAAGTGTGTGAAATGGGATTTGAAACTCATACAAATGCACCTAATACTAAATGTCCTAAGGGTCTAGCGTTGGACTAGCCCGTTCTAAAAAGTCCCACTAGCGTTGGACTAGCAGAAAAGAATGAAGCCACAACTAGCGTTGGACTAGTGTGGTGACAGAATACTATAAATCATGAATTAAACATTAAAACATGAATTAAAAGCAATTTAAACATATAAAAACATATAAGATCACATAGGAGCACATAACACATAAGCATAATATTCTAGATGCAAAAATCCTAAGGAAAGCGGTAAAAAAAAATAAACATATAAGCACGCAAAAGCAAATAAATCCTAACTATTACACCGGGGGCTTGATTTACAATTTAAGAGGGGGGGGGGGAATTAAAAATGCCCTATCTATTACACTTTCTATCTAATTATACAATTTTGCTAAAATATGAGAAAAATAATCTAACTATTACATTGACTAGCTAAATACAAAAATATTACATTTTATCAAAATAATAATAATAAAGAAATAATAAGATAAAAAAAAATGAAATCACGTGAAAGAAATAAATATGCAAAGAACATGCCAAGTAGGAAATATGTGAATAAAATGCATAAAAATCACGTAAGGCACATTGGAGCACATAAGGAGGAATTTGCAAAGAATAGGGATACCTCTCGAAGACCCGGTACTAATGCAAAAAAATGAACACACACGTTAAGGTACCACTATTTAAAGCAATAAACCATGAAATGTGAAATTTAACAAATCGAGATAAAATGTAAAATTCTATTAAGCTAAGGGCTTGAAAACAAATTCTAAAAGTTAAGGGTAAAATTGGAAATTCACGTAAGCTAAAGGGTGCCATTGCAAAATTAAAGTAACTTAAGGGAGACAAAACAATAAATTCTAGCAAATGGAAAAAACTTAATTGGGATTAAAACGTAGTGGAAAAGTACATAAGGAAAGATTTCTTTAAAGAAATATCAATACTCTTCAAAAAACCTGAGGGCTAAAATGTAATCATCTTCTTTGAGTTAACAACCGAGAAAAGAAATGAACAGAAATGGAAAATTGCCTAGTTGACTTGGAAACTGGAATTAACTTAAGATGACCAAAATTAATTGACTAAATAAACTAAATAAAAACACAATATAGCCTAATTAAATAGAACAAAGGCACATCAAAAGAACCAAAAAAAAAATCAATTTCCTTCAAATCTGGTTTTTCTTTTTAACAAAATTTCCCTTTCTCTCAAATCAGGTTCTCTCTTTTCCTTCTATTTTTCTCATTCTTTTTCTTTCACTTCGTCTCTCTTTTTCAGCCCTCTGATCTCTTTAGGTTCCTCTCTCTCTATGTAGGTTTGTTCTGGTTTCTCTTGTTTTCTCTCCCTCGCAGATTCTATTCTCTCTCTCTCCCTTCTCTTCTTTCGTTGCTCTTCTCTTCTCTCTTCCAACCAAAATCAGCCCTATGCTCCTAGCTCTCCTTTCTTTCTCTCTTCTCTTTTTTATTTCTTCTTGTCTGGCCTTGCTCTTCCTGTCCTACTCTCTCCAGTTCTCTGCTCTCCTGTCTCCTCTCATGCTCCAGCTCCCTCTCTACTGTTTTGCTCCCTCTTTTTACTCTCCCCACCTCACTGATTTCTCCTTTCTATACTAGAATCCCCAATTCAGTTTTTCCTTCAACAAAATCCAAAAGCTCAAATTCTCTCGCTCGGGTTCTCTAAGACCCGAATCATTCAAAATCTCAATTCCCAAAATCAGACATTCGATCCCCAAAGTTATGCAAATGAAAGGCCGAATTTTCATTACCTATTTTGGGCTAGAGAAGACGGTAGAATATGGCGTCGTTTGGGCTGTGTGGTGGTGATGGCAGGCGGTGAGGTGGTGTGCAGTGGCAGGTGGTGGTGTGAGGAAATTGGAGAGGATTGGTATAATTTCGGGGCAGTGGCTTTGGTCTGTTGTTTGGAGATTATTGTATTTTGCAGGTGGGTCAATTTTCTGGTGGAATTTGGTCGATTCATGGACATTGTTTTGGGTGACTGTGAACTGGTTTTGGGCTAATGGTGCGTGTGAAGTGACTGGGAATTGGATGTTGTTTGTTTGCAGGTTCTTGGTAAGGCGGGGGGCTGTTGATGTTTTGGGTTGTATTGGTCATGACAATGGTGACAGGGGAAATTACTAGTGAGCTTTTGATGGTGATGAATGGTTGAATGGGCTACTAATTGGTTTTCTGTGCAGGTTTTGGTGAGCTTGGGACTGGTTTGGGGTTGCTGGTGGTGCTATTTTTGTTTTTGTTTTGCAGGTTGTAGTGATGGTTTTGGGTATGGTTGTTCCAGTGGGAAATTGGTTTGGCAAAGGATGAGCGATGAGATGGTGGAGGAAATGTTGTTGTGGTGCGTTAGATGCTGTCTTGATAGTGAATGAGAGCATTTTGGTTCTGTGGAAAGAGGAACAGGGGAAGGGATGGCGTTTCTGTGGGTTTGTTTGGACTCTTGTATCTGTTTTGGACTTTTCCTTGCAGGTCATGGGCAGCAGGGAGTGAATGAGGAGGTTGGCAGTGGCTGGGTTTTCACAGATGGAAATTGGGTTTGTTGCCTGTAGGAAATTGATTTATTGGTTTTGATTGTTGATGGTGGCCTATTGAATGACAGAGGTTTTGGATGGTAGGAAGCTCTGTTGGTGGAGATTGCTAGCAGTTGTGGGTTTTCTGGCTATCTGGATTTGGGGAAGATGATGAGTGGCGAATGATGGCTTGAAGATCCTTGAGCTGGGGTTGTGGGTTTAGAGGGTTGTAGGTTGTAGATTGCTGGTGGGTGGAAGGAGAGAAGGAGGGATCACAGTTTTGGTTGTCTGATTAGTGAATTGCTGGTTTGCGTGAGATGGTTAGTGGTTTGGAACTGGTTGGTTGGTTGTTTGGCTTAGCTAACTGGTGGTGGTATACGGATGGAGGGGAAGATTTTGTTTTGTTATTTTGCTTTGCAGGTGGTTGTTGATGATGGGTAATTGGAACGGAATGATTGATGAAGGTCTGATGGTGGATATGGGAATGGAGGAGAGAGGAGAGACGGTGGAGAGATGAACCCAGAAGAAGAAAACATAAACCCGGGGAAGATAAATAAAAAACCCAGAACAAGAACACTCAAATTCAGAATAGATTAAACAATCTTCGACAAAAAGTCTACAAACAAATACATACAATTATCAGATATTATCTATGAATGAAAGAAAAGTGAACTCAAATTAAAAAGAAGAACTCACCTTTTAGTCTTGAAAATGGATTAAGTATAAACAGTAGATAAGGCTTGAGGTTGAAGATGAACAGTAGTCAAATTTTTAGACGGATGAATGGATACCCTAATGACTGATGAACAGTACCTAATTGAAGATGGAGGCTGTAGTGTGTGTGTTTATGAGTGAAGAGTGTGTGTGTTTTAATCTAAAAATCATGAAAAGCAAAAGTGTTTGTAGGGTTTCTATTTTTTCTTCTTTTTATTTGCTGATTAAAAGAGCTATTTATAGGTCCACTTGTCTTGTTGGCCAAGAATGCTATAAATAACGAAAATGTCACCAGTATTAAAAATGCTAATTTTATTAAAAAATATTTTTTTAACCCCAAAATTAAAATTAATACAAAAATATGACAGCAATATCTAAAATTTTCAAAAATAATTCAAAATAGATTTCAAAAATAAAAACTAGAGCTTAAAGCTGACAAAAACGCGTTTGGGGTGTCAAATGATGATGTTGCCCCCGAACAATGAAAATACACAAAAAATAGCTATTAACATAAAAAATTATCGAAAATTAAAAGTAAGTTTAAAACATTAGAAAATGCCTTTTTGACCCAAAATTTGACAAAAAATGAATTTAAGCTGTAAAATGACGATTTTGCCCTTAGATAATGAAAATTTACAAAAAAATAGCTATTGACCTCGAAAAATCGCCAAAAATTAAAGATAAACTTAAAACACTATAAAATGCATTTTTGACTCAAAATTGGTGAAAAATGAATTTAAACTATAAAATAACGATTTTGCCCTTGGACAAGGAAAATTCACAGAAAAAATAGTAATCGTCTCTGAAAAAATCAAAAAAATTCAAAAACATGCTTAAAGAATTATAAAAATGAATTTGGAACTAAAAATGAGCTAAAATGGTATTCGCGAGGTGAAATTACCATTTTACCCTTATGCTGGTAAAAATATAAAGAATACCAATTAAATCCAGAAAAATCATAAGAAATTAACAAATTCACATAAAAGTAAAAATATGAATTTAAAACCCCCAAAAGCTGATAGAAAAATATTTATAGATAAAATTTTTATTTTGCCCTCCAAATTATTGAAAAATTAAAATTTGTCCTAAAATGCAAACATGCCATTCCAATGTTTGAAAATAAATGGTGTGTCAAAATTTGATGTCTACAATACCTAAACCAATTAATCCCTCGTACCTACTGTGAACTACGGCTTCCCGTTTCTTCCCATTGGCCTTATGATTGCAAGCCATCAATTGACCATTTAAAAACAATTAACACCTTCTGACTCTAGTAACATAAACCCACATGCAAGCCTTCAATTTACTATTCAAACAAACACCCATTTCTTCCAATTTGGCATTATGACCGCAAGCATCAAATTGACCATTCAAAACAATCTAACATTGGCTCCAGTAATTCCTAAGCCTTGCAAGCCATATATTTTATTCGTTTGTCTTTTATTCTTTTCAAGCCACGCAACATACAGTGGCCTCGTTTAACTTGTTTCTTGGTTTGTAATCACCGAACCAATCAACTCCCAACTTGGTTCATTGCTATTTGATTTTTTTTTTATAAATAACGAATCAAAATCCCACCGATAATACGGCATCATATGAGATCAAAATACCACAACAATTATTTTGAAATCATGCCCTAATATAATACTACCCATATGAAATCTAAAATCACAAGAAATTTTGAAGATACTTTGTTCACAATCCGTAGTGATCTCCTTCGATTCCTTCTACTCCCTCCTATACGGTGTTCTCTTCCTCTTTTGGGTTATCTGATATCAAAGAACGTCGTATAAGGGTTTATTAGAAGTAGACAACGCGATTAGTAACTACCCAATTGTTCCTAATTGCAATTCTATTCTTATAAGTTTTAGTATTTGCATCCTTAGTCCCTATCTTAGGGGTTGCTAACTAAAAATAAAAAGTAGTATTATTATTTTTTTTAATGACCCTTTTTTTTCTCTTTTTTTTTCGGGTATTACATTCTACCCTCCTTATAAAAAGTTTCGTCCTCGAAACTTAACATACCTTGTTCATCAAACAATCGAGGACACTTTTTGCGCATTTCTTCCTCAAGCTCCCAGTAGCTTCTCGTACTGTATGATTTGACCATTGCACTTTAACATACGGGATAGTTCTACGGCGCAAGACTTGATCCTTTCTATCCACAATTCGCAACGGGACTTCCTCATATGTCAATTCTTCTCAATCCCTCAATGGTTCATAATGCAACACATGACTTAGATCTGAAATATACTTTCTGAGTTAAGAAATGTGAAAAGTACTGTGAACCTTCGACGACTCCGGAGGTAGTGATAATTGGTATGCCAAATCTCCAACCCTTTTTAAAATCTCAAACGGCCCAACATACCTTGGACTTTAATTTTTCACTTTTCTCAAATCGCATCACTCCCTTAGTTGGAGAAACTTTCAGATACACTTTTTCACCAACTTGAAATTCAAGTGGTCCCCTCTTCAAGTCGGCCCAACTCTTTTGGCAGATCTTGAGCAGCTTTTAGCTTTTCTCTCACCACTGCAATTTTATCCACAAGTCACTTGCACTATTTCTGGACCCTGTGATTCTTTTCTCACCTACTTCATCCCAGTATAAAGGAGATCTACATTTTCTTTCATATAAGGCCTTATATGGTGCAATCCCAATACTGCTGTAATAACTATTATTATAAGAGAATTCCATCAACATCAAATGATCCTCCCAACTACCTTTGAAATCAATCGCGAAGGCTCTTAGCATGTCTTCCAATGTTTGGATGGTTCTCTCTGACTGCCCATCTGTCTGAGGATGAAATGCAGTAACTTAAATTTATTTTTGTCCCCAAAGCTTGTTGATAGGTCTCCCAAAATCTCGAAACAAACCTCAGATCACAATCTGACACTATACTAACAGGTACCCCTATGTAGTCGAACAATGTGCTCCGTGTACATCTTGACTAGCTTGTCTAAGGAAGTAGTAGTGCGTATGGGAAGAAAATGTGCCGATTTTGTAAGCCTATCCACAATTACCCAAATGCTATCATTGCCATGGTTTGAACTTTGGTAATCCATGCACAAAATTCATAGTGATATGCTCCCACTTCCAAACCAGAATATCCAACGGCTTGAGCAAACCACTAGGCCTTTGGTGTTCCTGCTTTCACCTTGTTGACAAACCAAGCATTTAGACACAAATTCTGCTACTGACCTCTTAATACCACTCCACCAAAAATTCTCCTTTAAGTCTCGATACATTTTTGTGCTTCCTAGGATGAATAGAAAATCTTGAATTATGAGCTTCTTGCAAAATTTCTCCTTTCAACTCTGGATCATTAGGCACACAAAGACGACCTCTACATCCACATGCTATTATCCTCATGCACTTGGAACTCTGATTGCTCTCCCTTATGTACCTTGTCCCATATCTTCATCAATTCAACATCATTACGCTGTCTCTCTTTAATTCGATTAATCAACGTCGGTTGAACCACTAGTGCTTGCCAAAATACTCTCTGTGGAGTCCACCAATTCCAAGTTCAACTGTTCAAATTGTTCTCCCTAGCATAGCTGCTAAAGTCCCATGAGCTTTTCTACTTAGAGCATCAGCAACTTTATTAGCTTTTCCAGGAATGGTAGCTAATTTTGAGATCATAATCTTTCAGTAACTCGAGCCATCTCCTCTGTCTCATATTCAACTCTCTCTGTGTGAACAAGGTACTTAAGGCTCTTGTGGTCAGTAAAAACCTCACATTGTTCTCCATAAAGGTAATGCCTCCAAATATTGAGAGCAAAAACCACAGCTACCAACTCCAGGTCATAGGGTCGGATAATTCTGCTCATAAAGGTTTTAATTGCCTAGATGCATAAGCAATTACCTTTTCATTCTGCATAAGAACACAACCCAACCCATCTTTTGAAGCATCACTATAGATGGTAAATCCACCTAGTCCCAGAAGGCAAAGTCAAGACTGGTGCAGAAACCAATCTATTTTTCAATTCTTGAAAACTCTTTTGACAACTATCTGTCCATTCAAACCTAACTCGTTTTTGAGTAAGCTTGGTCAAAGGAATAGCAAGTGTAGGAAAATCCTTCCACGAATTTTCGATAATATCCTGCTAAACCCAAGAAGCTTCTGACCTCAGTCACCTGTTGTCGGATCTAGGCCAATCTACAATAGCTTCAATTTTCTTAGGGTCAACTGCTACACCTATTTTCTGAGATCACATGGCTCAAAAATGAAACACTCTTCAACCATAATTCGCACTTGCTAAATTTTGCATACAATTTCTCCTGCCTTAGAGTCTGTAGCACAACTCTAAGATGTTCTTCGTGCCTCCACATCACTTGAAGAGTAAATAAGGATATCATCAATAAAAACCACAACGAACTTATCCAACTGAGGTCTGAACACCCTGTTCATTAATATTCATAAAAGCCGCAGGTGCATTAGTCAAATCAAATGGCATTACTAAAAATTCATAATGGCCGTACCTGGTTCGAAAAGCACTTTTCGGGATGTCACCATCTTTTATTCGAAGTTGATGGTACCCTGATCTCAAATCAATTTTTGAGAAAACTGTTGCATCCCTTTAGTTGATCAAATAGATCGTCTATCTTGGGCAGCGGATACTTGTTCTTGATTGTGATTTTATTCAGCTTCTCGATAATCAATGCACAACCTGAGACTGCCATCTTTCTTTTTAACGAACAGCACTGGAGCTCCCCATGGATGATACACTTGGACGAATAAATTTTTTGTCCAATAACTCTTGCAGTTGAACCTTTCAACTTCCTTTAATTCTGCCGGAGTCATTCTGTAAGGGGTCCTTTGAGATAGGAGTTGCTTCTGGTACTAAATTAATCTCAAAGTCAACTTCTCGCTCAGGAGGTAGTCCTGGTAGCTCTTTCAGGAAAGACATCTGGATAATCTCTTATCACAAGGAAGATCTTTCAACTCTTGTTCACCATTTTTCGAATCCACCACATAAGCTAGGTAACCATCATATCCTTTTCTGAGTGCCTTCCAAGCTTTTAGAGCAGATAATATTAGGGGTCACCTTGTCTTTTCTCTCTTTCAGTGCATCCCTGAAAAATTAGCTCCTCTTTCCCTGAGTAAAGAAAATCTAACTTTCTTTTCTCTACTAGTCAATATGGGCATAATTATGAGCTAACCTAATTCATGCCTAGTATTACATCAAAATCTGACATGGGCTATTCTCACTAAATCAGCCCTAAAATTTTTCCAACCCTAATAGTAACTTGACAATTACTAAACATTATTTCTTATTCAATAATTTTACCTCCTAGGTGTCCCTACTCTATAAGGTTTCTCTAACCAAACAGGGTCATCAGATAACTTCTTAGCAAACCGTTTAGAGATAAATGAATGGGACGCTCCACAATTAAATAGTATATAGGCTGGTACAGAATTGATTAGAAGAGTACCTGTCACTACATCATCAGCTCCAAAAGCATCTTGTTGAGTCATAGCAAATACTCGAGAGTTGACTTGGCTTTCTAGGTTTCATTTTCTGACCATCGCTCCTAGCTTGCTCTGCATTTCGTGTAGGACAATCTCTCAATTTGTGATCCAATGATCCACAGTTAAAGCATGCGCCTGATTTCCAACGACATTCACCCAAATGCTTCTTGTGGCAGTAGTCACATTCTTTCTTAGGCCTAAATGCTGATGGATGCCTCGATTTTTTACTAGTAGAACGAGAAGAAAGCTGGTGGCTTAGATGATTGGCTCTGTCTAAATGGCTGATGCTGTGACTGCATAATCCGAGCCAGCTTGATAGACTCTTCTCGCTGTATTCGACGAATGTCAGCCTCAGTGGCTACAGCTGCCTCGAATAATTTACTGTACGTCTGAAGCTCCTGCATGCACGATTCCGGATTGAATTTCACTCAACAATCCATCTTGAAAGTGAATCATCTTTGACGTCTCATCTTTCATGATAGCTGGTGAATACATGTCCTAAGGTCACAAATTTGTAGTGCATATTCTATCACTGACATATTTGGCGCCTGCTTCAAAGCATTAAATTCTCTCATCTTCTGCACACGGAGGGAAGGAGGAAAGTAATTCTTCAGAAAAGCCTCCCTAAATCTCTCCCAAGTCACCTGCTGACCACCATCAGTGAGTACAGGATGCACAGCTTTCCACCATTTAGATGCTTTCCCCAACCAAAAAAGGCACAATTACTCTAGGTTTCACATCTTCTTTCACTTCTAGTAGGTCAAAGTTATCTTCTACCTCATCCAACCATTTCTCCGCTTTCTCAGGGTCAGCACTTCCCTCGAATGTGGGTACCCCTACTCGCTTCATGGTCACATAAACATCCTGAGTATCTGAAACTCTAGATTGAGTTTGGGGTTGTGGTGGAGGGGCAGCAGTGTGGCTTGAATCATTCCCTGAAGGGCTTGAGCAAAAGCAGCAGCCATAGCAACATACTCAGGTGGCAAGACAGGTTGCTGAAATTTGACATCTTGCTGAGCATTTGCATGCTGTTGAGCATTAGCATCTTTGCAGGCATTACCAGCCATGAAGTTACCAATTGGCTAGGTTCATCTCGTCCTCTTCATCCTCGACTTCAATTTCTTCATCAAATTGTTCTTCCTCTTCTTCAGTTTCCACAACTTGCTTTCGCTTCTTAGGTGACATATTCTAAATAAGCAAACATTAATAATTAGCATCGAATAACTAAAGAAAAACCAAGAAAATCAAACTGAATTCATTCTTAGACACATTCACATATGTATTCAGGTACTAGAATTGGGATTATGTCAATTCATAACTTGGGTTGGCCGGTCCAAGAATAAATTGACCCAACCCCAATTTCCTACCTGACATACTATTCAAACTTAATACTAGACACAGGATTCAAACCTAAGCTCTGATACCACTAAATGTCACACCCCAATGATCAGGGTACAACACGCCACACCTTAGATTTTATTCCAAGATGTAAGGCACAAAATACAAAAGCAAAATTCAAGAACTAACCACCAATTTATTTAAACATTCAAATTCTCCACAATAACTAAATTGTACACACCATTAAGTCACCAATATGCTAAAAACAAAAATACCCAAAAGGTATTTAAACTCAATAACAAAGTCAATAATGTTTAGGCAATACATGCCTTAATTATTCAATCACTAATAATCTAGACCAACTAATATCATAAGCAAACTACCAGCCTCACTGACTGGATCCTTCTTCGAACTCAGGCTATGAGCTAAATCTGCAAAAAATAACATGAGGCGTGGAGTGAGCATAAATAAGCTCAGTAAGTAGCTCATGTCCTCACCCACCAGGGACGAGCACATTATAGATATTATATTTTCTTTTCATAAAATTCACATACTCTCAACATGCATATATATACATATACGAGTTAACAAAAAGGAAACAATTTTATACATATAGATACATATTTGTGAGAGGCATTCAATATCATTAACAGATTTTCATATCAATATCAAACTAACAAAGTCAATAATATCATAGCTAATAGTCCAGAGGACAGGCTCAAGGGTCCACTAGGGTATAATCAGCTAACCGGATCTAGGCCCTAACTATTATATCCCGCTAGGAGGGTCCAGAATAGAACAGAGTTCCTAACTATTATCCCCGTTAGGATTGGGTCCAGACAATCAGAGAATAGGGAACTAGCTCCCGCCAATATACCAAAGTTAACCATGAGCCAACAATAACAAATATCAAAATAATAATACAGGCAACATACATTCGTCGATTCTTTTCAATAAATAGCCACTCACGATTTTTCATAGGATAAATCATTCACATATTATATGCTCGTACCGATTTTAATACGAATATACAATTTAACAAAAATCTCATTGTATAAAATCAACTTTCAAAAATTATGGGGAGGACAAGAACCACTTACCTTAACACAGTTACCTAGGGACACCTCAGGATTCCAAAGTTTCGTCACCTCCTTTCCCTACTGAGAATTAGACAAATCAATCCCTATAACTTTTACATAGTTTAACGAATAAGATAATCCCAAACCCCCAAAGTATCGTTAAAACTTAGTTATTATTATTATTATTTTTTCATCTATATAATAAGATTAAAGTATAAACTAATATATCATCAAATATATTCACTAAATGGACAATCAGTTTAAAGGAAACTAACAAAATAATTTAATAAATGAACAAGATCATTGGAACTATTTAATACCTAAACCAATTAATCCCTCGTACCTACTGTGAACTACGGCTTCCCGTTTCTTCCAATTGGCCTTATGATTGCAAGCCGTCAATTGACCATTTAAAAACAATTAACACCTTCTGACTCCAGTAACATAAACCCACATGCAAGCCTTCAATTTACTATTCAAACAAACACCCATTTCTTCCAATTTGGCATTATGACCGCAAGCATCAAATTGACCATTCAAAACAATGTAACATTGGCTCCAGTAATTCCTAAGCCTTGCAAGCCATATATTTTATTCTTTTGTCTTTTATTCTTTTCAAGCCACGCAACATACAGTGGCCTCGTTTAACTTGTTTCTTGGTTTATAATCACCGAACCAATCAACTCCCAACTTGGTTCATTGCTATTTGATTTTTTTTTTTTTATAAATAACGAATCAAAATCCCACCGATAATATGGCATCATATGAGATCAAAATACCACAACAATTATTTTGAAATCATGCCCTAATATAATACTACCCATATGAAATCTAAAATCACAAGAAATTTTGAAGATACCTTGTTCACAATCCGTAGTGATCTCCTTCGATTCCTTCTACTCCCTCCTGTACGGTGTTCTCTTCCTCTTTTGGGTCATCTGATATCAAAGAACGTCGTATAAGGGTTTATTAGGAGTAGACAACGCGATTAGTAACTATCCAATTGTTCCTAATTGCAATTCTATTCTTATAAGTTTTAGTATTTGCATCCTTAGTCCCTATCTTAGGGGTTGCTAACTAAAAATAAAAAGTAGTATTATTATTTTTATTTAATGACCCATTTTTTTCTCTCTTTTTTTTTCCGGGTATTACACTAAAAGTATAAGAAAGAGGAAGTTCCAACTTCTCCTGGGGTATCTTGATCTTAGGGTTCGTTTGGTTCACGGATAGGATGAGACAGGATGACTCATCCCCGGATTATAAATCCTGGGATGAGTCATCCCAGGATTCACAATCCCACACATCCCGTGTTTGGTTGGTAAGGGAATTGGTAGGTTGAATCCTAGGATGAGTCATCCGGTGTTTGATTGAAGACTGGATTATTATTTTATTGACTAAAGTAACCCTACATCTGTGATGCTAAAATATAAATATGGGAAATCAAATTGGAAAATATTAAGACCTAGACAAATAAACCCATTTACAAATAACAACTTCAAAATTAATTTTTTCCATTTAGCAACTAACACTATCAAGATAGATTAATTTTTAGTTTGATGAATTAAACAACTTCAAAAAAGAATAATTTGAAAGCTTTAAGATCCCAATTAATCTAGAAGCTCAGCATTCATAAGCAAAAAAAAAAATATATTATTTAACACCATACATGTTAATCAACACGAAATTATATGCATATTAAAATATAATCATCCAAAAACAGCTTCATGTCATGGCATGAAGTTGATTATTAATATGTGAAAAACTTGAAATAGACAGAAAAAAGTTCGTAAATATCCTTTATTTATCAATAACTAAATAAACTAAATCATATGCTCCCATTGAGTATCATTTGTATTATATCATTTTGTCTTCAGCAGGGAGGCTGAAAAATAGTCACTCTGCCTTGCAAAATTTGCTGAATAATCAGCAAAATAATGCCAATCCTAATAAACTTCGTCCATTAAAATTGATCCAAAATGTCGAAATAGATGTACATATAATACTAGTACTCACCGTAGTTTGCCCCAAGCTTACAAGACAATTTAACAAGGATAAACATTAACAGTTCTACAAATCTAAGAGTGGTTTTACTACCATTATTACATCTCAAAATTGAAATCCCTTCTTCGTATGAAACAGAGAAACAGAAGCAGGATAAAGTGAAACTGCATTAACCATTGCAATGGAACAAATGTTAGTTCTTTGTCAGCTGTACGTGCATGAATACTTGAAAAACTTTATTGGTTTGGAGATTGTGGAGTCAATGACCAAGTAGCAGGAAACATGCCGTCAAACATTATGCACTGAACCGGATCCGATATACGCATTATGTACTGACAGGCTCTACAAAAAACGTCAAACATACAAAATTGATCTTCAGGCAGTTATAGGGAGGAAAATTGCAATTGCAAGAATATAGATACATGCATGAATTGTTTTTAGTGGTAGCAATACCATCTCAGATATGTACCGCCAAGACAACAAGCTTGGTTCATACCAAGGACAATTACACTATATACATCATATGATGTGGACCTATCCATACATTCATACCGAAGCTAATCTAACCTGTGCTACTGTAGCAGTAGCATTCCTTCATATGCAAATCTCTCAAATTTTGCACTTACTAAAGAACATATTAAATTGGGAACACATACATTGAACAGAAAATCAAACTTTGAACAAAAATAAAGGAAAACAAAACCAATAAACACATATCGCACAAAATTTCAAAACCCATACACGCAAAGACAACCACATAACAAAATACGAAAACAGATATTTATAACCCTAATAAGAATTCACAAAAAAAAAAACCAAAAATAAAAGAACCACTGTAAACATATAAGTAATAATAATATGAACAAGATAAAAAATGTAATTAATGACAACAAAATTAGTTAAAAAATTGTTGAATGAAAAAGAATAAATCGTACCTTTACCGGAGGGAAGTCCTGGAGAGGAATATTTGAGAAGACGCCAGAACACAATTTTGCTGAAGGAGAGTTCAAGAAGCGATTTTGGAAGACGGCGGATGGATTTTGGTTGAGTTAGGGTTAAACTTGTCTAATTTTTTTTTATCCCACGTACGCTTAATCCCTGGATAAGTAATACCAACCCCCTATGGGATTATTTTATCCCATGAATGAGGGATTATGTTAGTTAAGTAGGATTATTACTACTACTTAAAAAATCCAACCAAACATGAGATGACATGGGATTAGTTATCCTATCCCATGTCATCCCATGAACCAAACGTACCCTTAGTTCTTAAGGGTCGGGGTTGCCATAGAGCTTCGAGAAATCCTATTATATAGCAATCTAATTGGGCATTAACAATAATGACGGTGGAAGACTAAGGGGGCGTTTGGTAAAACTAAATCTAAATTCTGAATAATTTAAGTTGCTGAATTTTAAGTACTGAAAAATTTACAAGTTCACATCTGAATTAGAATACTGAATTTAATATGTCTGTTTGATAATAATATGCGGCTGAATGCTGAGTATTATGGATCTTACAATTTTATCCCTCTGAATTTAATATGCCAGTTTGATAAAATTTGGAATTGAATATTGAATTTGATGAATTTTATGATTTATCTTGGTGTCAATTTATTTTTCATAATTTATTGTTTTATTACATTTGACTAAAATACATATAGTTGAAGTTTATAAATAATGACAAAATAATTAAAAAATATTAAAAAAGAGAAAAAACCAAAAAAAGTGATAAATTATCTCATAAAAGTTAATAGGAAAAATATAAGAGCTAGTATTTAGATGAATAAATATTCTCGAAAGTCAAATTGTCTACTACGGTGAAAAAAAAACTATCTGAGTTTTCATAAAAAAATATAGAGTGAAGAAATTGTGAAGGGATAAGGAGAGATAAGAAAAAGATAAAATGTATCTTTATAGGTAATTGTTGTCATATAGATTTATTACTTAAAATACTAACTGAGCATGTTTTGTATTAAGTGTTAAGTGCAGATAAGATCACTTATTTTTAGTAATAGATTTTGCCTAAACTTTCAGAGGCACTTAAATACTGACTAGAGTTCTTTGTTATATTTTCAAGTGGTGTTGAAAGAAAATAAACAATATTATCCAAATTACGATTAGCGTTTTTGTATGATAGAGTCATCAAAAGAGAGATACAGAAAGTAAAAATGCAATGTTTTGTAATTCTAAGCTTCGTCTAGATGATTGTTTTTTGAGGTGTTTTTTAGGAATTATTATTACTGTAGCAACTTTAAAGATTCTTCTCGATAAATGTGTTTATAAGATATAAAGTTGATTGAAAAACGTGTTTGAAATTTTTAAAAAATATGTTTTTAAAAAACATGATAAAAAAAACACTGCAACATTTTCAAGATATTATTTTTCTTTATTTTATAAATTCGCCTCCCACGTATTAAAATCTGCTTCCGCCACTATTTGTAAATGTTATCAATGGTATGTAAGAATATTTTTAGTGAGACTACGCCAACCTCGCTCCGGTCCTGTTCCAAATTAGAACTATTTATTTCCATGCGTTTAAGAAAAACAGATTATCTAAATCTTATTCACTATGCAAGAATGTTGACTGTTCCAACTATTGAAGAGCATTTCAGTCCTTTGAAGTTTAAGATTTTGAACATTAGTTTGGAATCAGTCAGAACAAAATTGAGTGACTGATCTTCATATCACACCGAAGACTTTTCACTGTAATGCAAAGGAATTGTTGTGTTGTTTTGCTGAATGTAACTTGATGTAAAGATTTAAATATTATATGTAAATATTAAAAATTTAAAATACAGATATGTGTATTTTTACACATCTATCCTTCAATTCTACTAAGTACGCTAAATGTGACTTGATGTAAAGATTTGAGTATTTTATGTAAATATTAAAAATTTGAAATACAGAGATGTTTCTTTTCTTTTTACACATTTATCCTACAATTCTACTATTAAGTTAATTACCACTCTGCCGCCTCAGGTCTTGGCTAAGCACTGTCATTTCTAGCTTATTAATTTTTGACCAACAGAGAAATTCCCCACACGGCCAAAAAGTTTGTGGTCCCCTTAAGTCTTGCAGACTAAAGTATTCGAAACTTTGGTCCTTTAGACGCCTAATTGAATGGAAAGCGTGTACCACGTTCAACGTTGTCGAATCAACCTCAAAGGCTTTAAGACAACATTTTCATTCATCCAAATATTAATATGCTGATTAAAATGTAATTTCTTTACTTTGAAATAAATTTAATCTCAAATTCACAACAGAATTTAAAGTTTGGCATTTAAGTATGCTCAATTGATTTTATGAGTGTTTGTTTTAGTTTAATTTTGGAGACAAAATAAACATAATGTTAGCTAAAAAATAGACAGAAGTTGGATAAAAATAATGCGTGGTTTTCACGTCGGCTATAATTGCTAATCGGAAACTTCAAAAGGACACTACACTTGAACATTGGTTTGATTTGAATTTTGTTGTTCATAGTTGACAAACCATGAAAAGAAATCTTCTTTTATTATTACATTTTTCTGAAGTCAATTACTGATAAAAGACCTATGAATGCATAATGCGTGATCCTTTATAGAGAGTAAAAAGTAAAAACTTATATAAGCGTGTGGTGTTCTTGAGTGTTATATTTTAACGCGTAAAAACTATTTAACTCGTGAATTTTATCAGTGAATTTTATTGGGTGTTATTATTACATTTTTCTGAAGTCAATTACTAATAAAAAACTTATAAATACATAACGCGTGATCCTTTACAGAGAGTAAAAATTAAAAATTATTTAAGCATGTGTTGTTCTTGAGTGTTATATTTTAACGTGTAAAAAATATGTAGCCCGTGAATTTTATTGTTTATAATTCACAAACCAAGAAAAGAAATCTTCTTGTGTTATATTTGTCCAAAGTCAATTACTAATAAAATACCTATGAATACATAATGTGTGAGTCTATGAGAGTTTTCCTTAGTTTAATTTTGGAGACTAAAAAAGCATAATGTTAGTTTAACAAACAGACATAAGTTAGATAGATAATGCTTGGTCTTTGCTTGGGTTATAGTTGCTAAAAAAAAAATTGAAAAAGACATTGCACTTGAAAGTTGGTTTAGTTTGTATTTTATTGTTTATAATTCACAAACCGTAGAAAGGAGTCTTCTTTGTGACACTTTTCTAAAGTTGATTACTAATAAAAGACTTATGAACTTTATAATTCACAAGCTATAGAAAGGAATCTTCTTTTGTTACATTTTTCTAAAGTTGATTACGACTTATGAACGCATATTAAAGTAAAAAGTATGCAGAATGTGAATGAACAGACCAATGCTTAATTGAAGTAAATAATATTACTATTGAGTATTTGACAATTGCAATTTGGAAAGCTACTAACTTTTATCGCTTTTAAACCTGCCGACTTTTTTGACGATCATACCACAAAAGCCAATCTCCGGTCTCTCGTTTAGCTTAGTAATTAAAAAGCTGATAATATCTTCCCTTTGATGGGTCATCAAATATTGGTAGAATTGTCATCTTATTTCAAATGCTTTTCTTTTCTTTTCTTTTTTTTCCCCTTGATATAACCGAAGCTGCTTGGGGCAAAAAAAACCTTACACTGTTTATGCCAGCTATATCAGTTATGAATTGCAATGAAATTTAGGGAAAATTCAACACTAAATGGAATTCAGGGAAAATTCAAAATTAAATTGGAGGATATATACTTACAATTATAACAACCTACTTTGGTATAGTAACCTATTTTATTATTGTGCTAATTTTAACCCATTATAAAATATAATTCGTGTGATTAAACTGCGGTCTTTACAATTTGAGAGAGATGTTTGGAAATTTCCAAGTCTAATTTGGTAAACAGAGAAAACATTGGGGATTAAATTGTTTCACTTAAATAATAAAGACCAAAGTAAGATAAATAGAAACTTTAAGGACCATTGCAAATATGGTCCATGTAAACTGTTAGAAAGATAAAATTATTGGTATTATAATGTGATAGCATAATATAATTAGCAAAACCTTTTGTGCCTTTTAGGGATTCTTCTTCTTCCTCATTCTTTTTTTTTTTTTTTTTTGGTTTTGTGCTTGTGTTCTATAATTCTTCAAACCTGACAAAGCTATATAGTTTTTCAAATCTATATGCAACTTTGTAAACACACACAATTTTTATTCTCTCAATCTTGTATTTACTAACTGTAGCCATCTTAATTTTTTATTAATTAGTCAAGAAAGTATAATAAACTATCTTGATTAATTAATTTAAATGGATAGCCCAAGTCAGTGCATTGTTTTATAAATTTCCGAGGAATGTACTTAATTTAATTTCAAGCCCAATCTAAGCGGATAAAGTTGATATCAATAGAAGTCCCATCGGTTCCCCTGGGGCTCAGTTGGGCCCCTCCACTATAGTATAAGTTAGAAGTAAGATAGTATACTGTTGACTATTGATAAAACAAAAAAAATCTAGAGCAACATATTGTTTTGTATAATTCTTTATACGATCAAATTATTCTAATATGAGCATAGTGTTAATGTGTCATTAATATGTAATCTATTTTTTAGTTTTTTTTTTGTAAAATCTATTAAAATTGCTATCTAGTATAAAACATAGATTTTCAATGAGTGGTATAAAAATATTATTGACCTAATATAAATGAAAAACTTGAAATATGGCTTTTTTTTTCTTTAGGATGATCGGTATTTAAGTCAAATTATAATGAGTTTCATTTTATCTTGACATCTGAAAAAGATTATATCAACCGCTAAAAATAATATAGATTCTAATCTAATTTAGGTTACCAATCAATGAAATGACAAGAGGGATTCCTACACATCCTAATTCCTAACGGAAAGAAATCCACAATGAAATTTTGGAGCTGTAAATAAGCCAAGTTGAGCTGAGTATCCTCAATTCGAGCTTATGCTCTTTAATGAACGAGTGAGTTCGAGTTCTCTCTTTTTTAAACGAGTAAAAGTTCAAACATAAGATACTTGGTTCGATTCGACTCGAATAATACCTTTATACTTATTTGAACTGAGCAATTCGGGAACACAGTTCGACTCGACTCGTTAAAGCTTGAGTCTGGCTCGTTCATATACCTTAACAAACTGAGCTCCAAAACAAATTTTAATTCGTTTAATAAAGAGCGAGCTATTAAACGAGCTCACTCATTTATTAAACTAGCTACGAATTTCAACATGAGATACTTAGATTGACTCGGATAATAATTGACTCGGATTAAATAACACCTCTAGCACCATGTAGATGATGGATCTCCATGAACATTTTGTTGTATTGGATAATATATTTTTTCGCAAATGATTTAAATACACTACTCTTTTTATTTTTTAGACAAAAAAGTCATAGTTTGGACTTACTATAGCCTAAGTGAAATATATGAATTAGAAAGTTGAGTGTATAAATGATTATTTTTTCTTTTTTTTGGTGGAAATAAACAATATTTAACAAGATGATAAAAGTACAATAATTCAGAACATCTCCGGTGATTTCCTAGCATGTCCAATAGCCTACTTCTTTAATTTATCCCCCACTCGCCCCCCCCCCCCCCCCTCCTCTCTCTCTCCCTACCAACCTCCCATACCCTAGCAGCTTCTACATTTTTCGGACAATCGTCATCCTGGCTGAGAACAATGGCAGAGGGAATTCGGCTATAGTCACGTATGCCATGTTATGTCACATAAGTGCATTAAAACTAATCATACATCACCAAATAATACAAGGTATGGCTTACTATCGCCAATGACTGATAAATTATTGATTCTAATGCACCACGTGATAATGTGTATGGTTCATTTAATACTTTTCCATGGGGACTAAGGCACTGTCAGCTCTCTAAATTTCTAAATTTTTTTTGAAACCCCCCGGGGGTAGGAAAAAAAACACACACACACAAAAACAAAAAAAGGAAACCCAAAAGATTTGGAAAAATTCTAGAAGTCCCTCCATTTACCTTCGTACAATTTATATTTAAAAAAATCCATTCCCCCCTTGCTACCCCGCCCCTCCCCTCCCCCCCCCAAAAAAAAAAAAAAAGATTTTACCTTCAATTATTCTCTTCAAATAAACTTGTACTTAGTACTTTGGTTGGTTAGTTTACTTTTTCTAAGTTATATTTATTGTGTGTAATAAGATCTCTAAATAGTTTAAATTTTCAATCTTTTGCATCCGTATTTATATCTTTATCTCCGGAAAGTGTGCATTAAGTATTTGGTTCGATGTCCACTACTGTACAGTACATCCCATAATTGACGTTGTAAATGTCTAGAAAGTTTCTTGACAAAAATATAGAAGCACGATTATTTTCTACATACTTCAATATTAAGCTACAAAATATAGTTATTGTCCAAATTTTGATAATACGAGTAGTCATTTTTGTATTTTTTTTCTTTTTTTATTGGATGATAATAAGAAGATAATACAAACTGAAGGGTGTGGAACGTTGTTTGTGCTTACCTAATTGTCGATGCTGGTGTTGAATACCTAAATACTAATCTTTTCTGTATTGAAATCATCTTGTGATGGTAAAAAAGTTTTGAATGAATTTTGTTAAAATTTAACTATCAAGCACTGTTTTTTTGGGCAAAATTCTTTGGCATGCATTTAAATATAATTAGCAAAAATTTTGTTACTTTAAGTCGTGATTAGTTTTTTCACACTTTCACATAAATGAAACGGAAGATAGAAACAGAAAATATAAGTCTACAACATAATAATTCTAAAAATAACATTTGAGTGGACCATTATTCTCTTGCAAATTACAATTTCGAGCCCTAAACAAAAAGCCTAGTTATGCCATTTACTGGAAAGCATCTAGATGGGAAATTGCTTTACCCGGTCGACATGGAACTGAGCCCTCACAGGGGGCATTAGGCTCCATAAACTCCAGTTATGGAGTCCACATATTATATGAGAACTTTTATGTGGATCGTGATTTACAATAGACATTTCTTTATAAGAGGGGCGTATGGTTGTTACTTTTAATCTCTATTATAAGTTTCTATTATTGGAGCCCTATGTGGTAAAATTTAATTTCTAGTAGTATATTAGGTGTCAATGTTACATAACGTTTTAATGACCGAGTAGTATTTTTTTTTTCCAAATTGGGAGTCCTGGTCTATTTATTTACCACTCTTATACAATAGAACTAGAAGAAAATTGTTTTAACTTGCTTGTTTTTCAGCAAGAATTTAGATAAGAATTACAAAAAAAAAAAAAAATTAATGGAGAGATCAAAAAAATTTTCTTATTTAAGAAAAAAAAATAATGTGAGGCTACAAGTAAATGTATGTTTTCTTTGCATAATCCTTTTTGAATATCATATTATTTGATGATTAACTGATCAATATCAAAATGTAGAGGGCTTCGCAATGCACAGGATTGTTAATGGAAATGATGATGCCGATTGCATAAAAGAACATTCAAGTGAGAACATAATTTACTGAATTCATAAAGTTAATGTAATCCCTAACTTATGAAAAGTTTAGAATTGTCCCGTATTATTATCAACTGTTGTTTATGTAAAGGGCATCCCATATCGTAAATTCTACAGAGCGATATTTAAAGACTTACCACTGCACATGAGTACAGATATTCAATTACTACGTAATTTACTTCTTATTTATTCTTACTTTAACTTTCATTTATAATGCATCTAAGAATATTTATGAATTTCTTTTTGTAGCTGTTATTTCTTGGTGGTGCGTATCAAAATCAAAAACTATGATTTACAAGATGACTGAGTATCAAAATATGATGTTATAGTAATGGATAAAAAGTGAGTCCCAGTATCCTGTACTTTCTACCTCTTTGACTTAAATAATTCTAAAACTTTTAACATATTAACCCTACAGCATAGTCACAATATGGTTAACTTTGCAGGTGCCTTTATTACTGATTATGGGATCCAACTGGATGATACCATGAAGGAAATAACATTTTTACTTGCTTATGGGGTCATAATTAAAGAATATCACAGTACAAAAAAAAAAAATCTATTTTTTGGTTGAAGTTATAAATTCTTTATTCTTATGTTGACAACAACAGTTCAATTTTTTTTCCCCTTAAAGTACCACAAATTCCAGCAAGATATATTTGAATAAGGTTGTTAATTTTGTAGGACGATCCATCATTGTTAAGTTACGAACTTACAAACTTTTACATATATAATTACTAATATAGACAATATTATTAGGATTACCCATTATTGTTATGTGAATTCTCGATTTCAAAATTCTTGCTTACTTCAATGTCAGGAGAATATGGATTTCTAATTATGCACCACATCCTAACGTAAGCTATTAATTTAGATTCAAATAAATAGTTGATATATTTATTCCTCTATGTCATAATCATAACATGTATACGATAAATTATACTGTAGGATGGCATAAATTGATAATATTGATATAAAAGATATGGGGAAAGAGTATTTTACCACATGCTGCTTTCAAATACTAACATGTTATGGGATAACGATTTGTGTTAACTGCCATGATGTATGTCTTCAAAAAAAAAAAAAAAAAACTGCAATGATGTTGTGGACATAACACCAGATAAGTAGCTTATGTTTTAGGGATATTTATTTAACACACAAAGCCAACATATTATATGGCATTATTATTTTTACTTTTGGACAGCATTTGCCATCAATATTATTATAAGAGATATCAATATTTCCCTGCAACTCATTGAAGATAAGCAAGCAGAAAAAATACTTCAATGTTCAACATCGTCCTTGATGGAACTAAAACGAAGTTTTTATTTATTATTTCATAATTGGCTATCGTTGTCCTACGTATATTGCGTGCATTTTATATTTTTTCTTTCTTTTTTTTAATATTTTAAAAAGCGTAACACGTTATAACTTAATTACACCCAATCATCAAAAGATCGAGCATTTAGGTTTATAGTTTCCATCATTTCAAATTCAAAGTTCAACATAGTCATTATCTGCTCCGTTAGTATAATATGTTCTGAAGAATAATCGGTGCAAAGAATGCTTATATCTTTCAAGAAGGTCCACCAATTAAGATGAAATTTAATGTTCGCACATTTAAATAAATAATTTAGACTGCATTGAGTTGCATTTCATTGTGAAGTTTTTAAACAATATTTTGTTGTGATGATTCAAATAGATTATTTATCTATTTTTGTCATACAACACTTTCTGTTACATATTTTATCATTTTAACTTTCGTTGGTTTTTTTTAATCTTTGGATTAAAATAGAAAGGTCATAAATTTTTTATTTCTTATATCTATCCCTTTGTATCTTTTTCTCCCTTATTAATGCTTCTTCATCTTTTATTTGAATAATTCTTCTTTATTCTTTTTTAAGAATTACTTGGGGTGTGCTACCGTTTTTTTGGTGGACAAACAATATCTCATCTCTAGTTCCTTTCCCCCTGTTTTGCTGGACAAGCATACGGCTAACGATAAACAACCAAACAAGTAGGACTTAAAAGTAACCTTCTACCGCTATGTTTCTAAAAAAATTATATGCATCTTTAACAATTTCGATTTTAGCTTAAAATTTTGGCATAGTTATGGCAAATCATTAATTATTTTCTATCAAAATTATCACAATCACTCTTCAACATCAAAATTAATTTAGTCATATATTTTAGATTTAGTGACATTCTAAATATCCTTAAAAAAAATTATAAGTATGGGTGATTACTTAGAAATACATAATATCAATATTAAATTCATAAATTTTTAAAAGATGTCTAAATTATTATTCATTTTACTATGCATACCAAATTATTATTTGTTTTTTAAATACAATGATATCTGTATATTACAAGGATTGCAAGATAGTTCAAATGGTAATAAAGAAATTATTGTCAAACAGTTGGCCTATTGTAACATCTGGAAACAATCTTTTAGCTGATGTTTTTTCTTTTGATAGCCTCAAGAGAGACTTCATACATGGTTGGTCGACAACGAGGACTAGGATTCAAGCACAAAAGTGCTAGTTTCAGCAACTAAGACTATTTCTTCTGCCACTGTCCTTGTAGGAGGTGCAAGCCTTTGGTCCATAAGATCCTTCAACAATAAATGATGAATTGTTGAAAATGATGAAAACTGATGAGAAAGAACAGATTAGATCTCCTGGATGTTTCCCCATGATCACTTCTAATGCCACCACTCCAAAGCTGTAGACATCATATTTCTCACTAACTTCCATTGTGTAAGCAAGTTCTGTCACAAACCATCAATCGAGTAGATTATAAAGTAATCGATATAGCAACTGAATATATTGCTTTGCATATATAAAAGAAGTGCGGTTAGGCTATTGAATAAGCATGGTTGATGGAAAAGATTCACCTGGGCGGAATATCCATAAGTTCCAGCAAATGACGTCCAATTAGATGAGCCAGAGTTCAAGAGTTTTGCAGTGCCAAAATCACAGAGGTGAGCTTCATATTCAGAGTCAAACAATATGTTCTTGCTTGATATGTCTCGATGAAGCTACAGGAGGGAAACAATCATGATGCAAATAAGACAATAAATTGGCCACACCTTTAACCGAACTCACTCTCTTTTTCCATTCACACTTTTGAGCCTGATCATCATTCTTCAACATTTCTAACAAGCTCCCTTCTTCTAGGAACTCGAAAAGCCATGAAAGAATGTCGCGCATGCAGACAGTAGCCATAAAGTTTCACAATGTTGCGATGTCTTATTTTTGTCAGTGCATGTATTTCAGCTTTTGAGACTGATGAATCCCCTTTCATCTTCAGAATGGAGTTTCTTGATTGCAACTTTCTGACCATTTCGAGAATTCAACTTTGAAAACACTTCCAGATCCTCTCTCTCCAACGCAATGCTTGGAATTAAAATCTTCTGTAGCTTCAATAATGTTTTCATACACCATCTTTCCATCAAAGCTCCATATGGCAAACATGTCTTCAGCTGGCCTTCTTGGCTCAATTTTCATCCTCTTTCTTTTTGACAGAGAGAGAAAGAAAATGCCAATGAGCACAATAAGAAAGAGAAGGCCACCTAAAGATAGAGACACCACTAGAACAAGCAACTGCTTCTGCTATTATCCTTTGCTTGTTTTATTGCTTATCAATTCAGAGCAAGTGTTTCAAACCAGAAGCAATTGCCACATAGAAGCATTCATTGTTACTCAAGGCATCAAAAGGAGCATTTCGAAATGCAGTGATAATAGGGAGCGGACCTTTTAATTTATTAATCTGAAATATTAACAGAAACCAAACTGATACATTGCTCAAAGCTTGAAGGAATGGAGCCTGATATTTCATTGTAAGAAAGGTTCATGGTCTCAATGCTCTGTAACTCTCCTAAGTTGTCGAGGTAATTTCACCTTTCAACTTATTCTAGGCTAAGATCAAGAAGTTGCAGAGGCCTTATATCTCCGAATATTGGAAGAGATACTTCCACTTAGCTGAATTATTGCTCAAATTCAGGAACAGAATTTGTACGCATTGACCTAATTCTTTAGGAAATTTCACCTTCAAGATTGTTTGAGGCCAAGTTAAGAGATTGAAGTTTAGTTAGATTTCCAATTTCAAATGGTATGCTTCCAGCTAGGTTGTTATCATCCAGCTTAAGCTCAAACAGTGAGGTTAATTTTTCCCAAACTTTTAGGAATTCTTCCACTGAATTGATTTGAAGAGAGATCAATTCTATGCAGCAGAGATGCCTCTCCAAGATCAATTGGTATTACTCCAGAAAGTTTGTTGTTTGAGACCATCAAGCTTGTTAGGTTGTGGCAAAGTCCCCACTGTGAAGAAAGCTCACCATAAAATTGGTTGTCACTTAAATCAATGAAGTCCAAACTTGGGTATATACCCTAAATCTTCTGATATATTTCCTGTTAGTTGATTTTTTTCTAGTCTGACTCGATTTAAGCTAGTGCAATTTTTCAAGCTTCTGGGTATTCTACCAATGAAATTGTTGTTGTTTGCGGTAAAGGTCGTAAGGACTCCACCAGCACATATATCCCTTGGCAAGTGACCTGTGAAGTTATTATCAGTTAAATCTACCATTTCTAGGTGATTGAGATTGTTCAATTCTGGGGGAAGAGGGCCACTGAGTTTGTTATCGAACAGTCTCAAATCAGCAAGGAATTTCAAGTTTCCTAATTCTGATGGTACAGGACCAGATAATTCATTCTCAAATAGGACCAAGTGATTTAGATTTGTCAAATTCCCTATAGAGGTCGGGATGGAACCAATGAGATTGTTCATTGCCAATTCCAGATCAGCAAGAGACTTTAACATGCCTGTCTCTTTAGGAATAGGTCCAGAAAGTTCGTTCTTGTAAAGTTGGAGTATGGTTAGGCTGGCCAAATTTCCAATAGAAGTGGGTATAAGCCCCGAAAATTGATTTTGATACAGAAGCAAATGATTGAGTTTTGTTAAGTTGCCAAAGGCGAAAGGGATATTTCCAGAGAGTCTATTCATAGGAAAATGTATAAAGGACAATTCGCTCAAGTTCCCAATGGAAACAGGTAATTTACCTGAAAGATTGTTACTTCCTATATCAAAAAATTTGATAGACTTACAAAGCCCTATTTCCTGGGGAATGCTGCCACTGATTTGATTGTTGAACATGGAAAAGAACCTGAGATTTGTCAGTAAGCCTATCTCAGGTGGAATTACTCCAGAAAAATGATTGACTGATAAGTCAACATAGGTAATTCTTGAGAGATTGCCAATACTGGAGGGAAGGCTACCATAAAGCGAGTTGACCTGGAGGTCCGTTGTTCTCAAATGAGGAAAGGATGAGAAATTTAAGTGGTTTAGTGTACCTCTTATGCCAAAGCTTGTGAGGTTTATATATGCCACTCTTCCATGCTTGTTGCAGCCAACGCCAACCCAATTGCAAGGATCATTACTACTTGCGGTCCATGACCGTAGAATTGACTGACTGTTATCGTCAAGACTAGATTTCCATGTTAGAAGAGCATCTACTTCTTTATGGTCACTTGCATGTCTTTCTGCAGTTGAATTCCTATTATAAGAAATGTTGAAACGAGAAGAAGAAACGAGTTCAATGGTAGACACCATTATGAAAACCACATAAAGAGTGACAAGTTGGTAATGAAGTAGCTTATGGTCAACCGGTGGCTTCATTGGAGTTAAATCTAAAGTATAAAGAAGAGGAAGTTCCAACTTCTTGTGGGGTATCTTGAGCTTAGTTCTTAGGGGTCAGGGCTGCCATGGAGCTTGGAGAAATCCTATTATATAGCAATCTGATTGGGTATTAACAATAATGATGGTGGAAGACTAAGACTTGTACATTTTTTTTTTTTTTTTTAAACAAGACTTATAAAAGTTGAATGTGCATTTGGCAGACTTGTGGACTGTTAATATATACTATATATTAAAGCAAAAGGGAGTTTCGTAGGATGCTACAAATATGTTGCCATGTGTCATTTCACTATTTTTTTTCTTTATTATGTATTTAGTTGATTTAATGTCATCCGTCTACTTAAATCTATCAGAATTCGAATCTAATTATTTTGATAAGGAATCTGAAGTTTATAGTCAAATTCAAAAGTCCAATTTTGTTTGGAACATGTATTCTCTTAAGATAGAGGAGTTATCATTTACTTAGTTGAATTTTGAGCTTTGAAGCTTATGAAAAATGATCTCCAAAATTTAAAGACATGATTTTATTATATATTTCAATCTACATGTAATGAAAATGGAAGCATATATATACAAGTGAAAAAAAAAGTCCTAAGGAAGAAATTTAAGCAAGAACGTCAAGGAGGGTAGACTAAATAGAGAAGTTGAAACATCCACAAAAAGGAAAAAGCAAACTGAAGTAGAAATAACTTTATTTTATTTCTAAATTTTAATTCCATTGTTTACAGGATTGTATTCAAACATAAATCTATATGAAGGAAATAAAAGTATGTAAGTAGCTAGGAATATTTCGGGTAATTTCATATTGACATTCTCTACTGAAATCTACATAGTTATGGGTATATAATAGGCTTATAAAACATATTAACCCTCCAAAATAAGAAATCCTAGAATTTAAAAATAAGATTGTTTTTATATCTTTTTATAGCTTTTTCAGCTTGAAATCTAAAAATTTGTATATTAAATTGCACTACCGAGATTAAAATTGATAATACTAATACACTAAATATCATGTTATATTTTCTTATTTTTCTGATGTAGTTTAAAAAAGTATTACTTCAAAAGTAGATAACGTTGAATAGATAACCAAAATCATATTCTTGCATAAATAAGTTTCTCACATTGTATAGGTTAAATGTTAATTATGTTTTTTGTTTTCAAATTCTTAAGTAATTACCCTATTGGATTGCAGTTAGTTCGTACGAAATACTTATATTTTACAGTCAGCATTTTTAATTATTATATCATGTTCTTTAGACACCAATTTTAATTAAATTTATTATAACTAAGAAGTTTTTATTTTTCTTTCTGTTTTTTTTCAAAATTAAAAGTACCAAAAGTATCCCTGCAATGCGCAGGTTCACATCTAAGTTACTACATGTAAAGCGTGAATTAGTGGTTTTTCCTTTGTCATTTTTAGGTTTTGTTTATTGCCCTCGTTGTATGTTTTTAATAACATCTGAAGTTTAAGAGCATTTCAGTCATTTGACGTTTAAGATATTAATTATTTTGGAATCAATCATAACAAAATTGAGTAACTGATCTTCGTATCTAATTACATCCGAAGACTTTTTAATGTAATGCAAAGGAATTGTTGTGTCGTTTTGCTGAATGTAACTTGATGTAAATATTTAATTATTTTATAGTAAATATTAAAAATTTAAAATACAGAGATGTATCTTTTTACACATCTATCCTACAATTTTACTAAGCTAGCCTAAATGTGACTTGATGTAAAGATTTGAGTATTTTATGTAAATATTAAAAATTTGAAATATAGAGATGTGTCTTTTCTTTTACACAGTTTATCCTACAATTATACTACAAAGTTAATTGCGACTCTCCTGCCTCAGTTTTCACGACGAAGCACTAGTCATTTATAGATTATTAATTTTTGACCAACCGAGAAATTCCCCACACGGCCAAAAAGTTTGTTGTTCCCTTAAGTATTCGAAACTTTGGTCCTTTCACACGCCAAATTGAATGGAAAGTGCTGTAACACGTTCAACATTACAGAATCAATCTCATAGGCTTTAAGATATCACTTTCATTCATATGTTGACTAAAATGTAATTTCTTTACTTCGAAATAAATTTCAATCTCAAATTCAGTACAGATTTAAAGCTTGGCATTTAATTATGCTCCTTGATTGTATGAGATTTTTTTTAAGTTTAATTATGGACACCAAATAAACCTGAATGTTAGCTAAAAAATAGATAGACGATAGATAAATAATGCTTGGTTTTCACTTCGGTTATAATGGCTAGCAAAAAACTTGAAAAGGATACTGCACTTGAACGTTGGTATGATTTGAATTTTATTGTTCATTCGTTGACAAACCATGAAAATAAATCTTCTTTTATTATTTTCTAAAGTCAATTACTGATGAAAAGACCTATGAATGCATAACGCGTGATCCTTTATAGAGAGTAAAAAGTAAAAATTATTTAAGCATGCGGTGTGCTTGAATGTTACATTTTAACACAAAAGACTATTTAACGTGTGAATTTTATTGTTTATAATTCACAAACCAGGAAGAGAAATTTTCTTTGTTACATTGTCCAAAGTCAATTACTAATAAAATACCTATGAATACATAATGCGTGAGTCTATGAGAGATTTCCTTAGTTTAATTTTGGAGACTAAAAAAGCATAATATTAGTTAACAAATAGACATGAGTTAGATAAATAATGCTTGGTCCTTGCTTGGGTTATAGTTGCTTGAAAAATAAAAATTGAAAAAGACATTGCACTTGAAAGTTGGTTTAGTTTGGATTATATTGTTTATAATTCACAAATCATAGAAAGGAATCTTCTTTTGTTACTTTCTTCTAAAATTGATTACTAATAAAAGACCCATGAACGCATATCACGTTATCCTTTAACGAGAGTAAAAAGTAAAAACAACTCGGAATGGGAATCAACAGACCAATACTTAATTGAAGTAAATAATAAAACTATTGAGTATTTGACAATTGCAATTTGGAATATTGGTAGAAAATTTAAAAACTGTAAGGACCATTGCAAGATAGCCCATGTAAAGTGTTAGAAAGATAAAATATGATAGCAGAATATAATTAGCAAAACATCTTGTCCTTTTTAGGAATTCTTCTTCTTCGTCTTCTTCTTCTTCTTTTTTTTTTTTTTTTTTTTTTTTTGCTTGTGTTCTATAATTCTTCAAACCTATATCTATAACTTTGATAAGCATGACAAAGGTATATAGTTTTTCAAATCTATATGCGACTTTGTAAACACACAATTTCTATTCTCTCAATCTTGTATTTACTAACTGTAGACATATAGATTTTTGATTAATTAGTCAATAAAGTAAATTAAACTATCCTGTTTAATTAATTTAAATGGATAGCCCAAGTCCATGCGTTGTTTTATAAATTTTCGTGAATGTACTTCATTTAATTTGGAGCCCAATTTAAGCCGACAAAGTCGATACAAATAGAAGTTAATTAAATCTATTGGACTATGCTTTTGGGTTGGCCCAATGTTGTGCTTGTACGGCAGTATTGCTATCATTTCAATTTGAAATTCTAGAGCAGCATTTTGTTTTGTATAATTCTTTATACGATCAAATTATTCTAGCATAAGCATGGTGTTAATGTGTCATTAATATGTAATCTATTTTTTATTTTTTTTATGTAAGATCTTTTAAATTTCTATTTAGTATAAAGCATAATATTTTGTTTGGAAAATGTATTCTCTAAAGATAAAGGAGATAAAGGAGTTATCATTTACTTAGTTGAATTTTGATTTTGAAGCTTATGAAACATGATCTCCAAAATTCAAAAACGTGATTTTATTATATATTTCAATCTACATGTACGAAAAATAGTAAACTATTAAAGTGGATATATGATAAATGGGAGCACATACTGTACAAGTGAAAATAATAAAAAAAAAGCCCTAAGGAAGAAATTTAAGCAAGAACGTCAAGGAGGGTAGATAAATAGAGAAGTTGAAACATCCAAAGGAAGAAAAAGCAAACTGAAGTAGAAATGTCTTTATTTTATTTCTAAATTTTAAGTCCATTGTTTGCAGGATTGTATTCAAACATAAATCTGTATTAAGGAAAAAAAATGTATGTAAGTAGCTAGGAATATTTCGGGTAATTTAATATTGACATTCCCAATGAAATCTACACAGTTATGGGTATATAATAGGTGTATAAAACATATTAGCCCTCCAAAATAAGAAATCCTAGAAGTTAAAAATAAGATTGTTTTTATATCCTTTTAAGTTTGAAATCTCTTAATTTGTATATCAAATTGCACTAAGAGATTAAAATTGATAATACTAATACACTAAATACTATTTGTAACATCCCAGGTCTGAACTGACCAAATAATTTTTGAGCGTATATCATGGGCTCAAAATGCTTAAGCTAACTTATTTAGTAGTTCAAACCTAGGATGTTATATACTAAACAATTTTCATTCCTCCCACCGATGTGGGACCTTTTGAAGGGTATCATATTCACCCTTCCTTTAAGATTTTACGTCTTAGCAAAGCCCAATCCATATCCGGACTGTCCACTCAGTTGTATCGGATTCTAGAGGCGGCTCTCGTCTTTAAGTCGACGTAACACTTAGTCCTATACAACATTTAGTTCCTCCACTTCCTTGCGTGGTCATGGCCTAATACCATAGGCCCAGAGTCTCACCCTGTGTAGAGACCACACGAGGTTCATTTTGATACCATTTGTAACATCCCGGATCTGGGTTGACCCAATAACTTTTGAGCGTAAACCACGGGCTCAAAATGCTAAAGCCAAGTTATTTAGCAGCCCAAATTAGGATATTATATACTAAACAACTTTCATTCCTCCCACAAATCATGTTACATTTTCTTATTTTTTTAATGTAGTTTAAAAAGGTATTACTTCGAAAGTAGATAACCTTGAATAGATAACCAAAATTTATATTCTTGCATAAATAAGTTTCTCATATTGTATAGGTTAAATGTTAATTTAGGTTTTTGTTTTCAAATTCTCAAGTAATTACCTTATTGGATTGCAGTTACTTTGTACGAATTTTATATTCTAGAAAAATACTTATATTGTCGCTCAGCTTTTTTAATTATTATATCATGTTCTCTAGGTACAAATTTTAATTAAATTTATTATAACTAAAAAGTTTTTATTTTTCTTTCTTTTTTTCAAAATTGAAAGTGCCAAAAGTATCCCTGCAATGCACAGGTTCACATCTAGTTACCATTTGTTTTTTCACTAGTTGTGAATTATTGGGCATGGCTCAAGGACAAGGCGAATGTCAAATTTCGAACTCATTTTTGTAACAAGTGCAACGATTGCATACACAATTCCAGGGTATTAGCCAATAATATAATTTTTCCACTTTTTCGTTCCTGCAAATATATCCTCAACCTCCAAAAAAAAAAAAATGTTGCTTTGGATTCTTGAATGACAGTTGCAAACCTCCATGAGTTTTCACATTGGTCCTAGCTACTTGGGGCCAAGTACATCCCTGAACTCGCATGAATTCTCAAAATTTTTCTTAAACACTTAAAAATTTTAAAACATTTTGTCATAACTCATTTTCTCACTCCCTTAAATTTGACAAAAAATTTTTGCCCAGTCACCCTAGCTTTAGCTTTAAAAAAGTTCTAATTTTCATTCTTCTTCAAATACATTTGCACTTGATATTTAATTAATTATATAGAAAACTTAGATTTCTTATTTTCATTATTTCCACATTTTTCAAATTTTATTTTGTGTCCAAAAGGCTTTATAAATAGTTTAACCATATACAAGTTGAAATTAGCCATTTCACTTCCTATTTGCCAAAAAAATGCATCAAATATTTTGGGGTTTCTTCATGATGTATTAAACCTAATTTCTACTTTGAAATTGAGATTTAAAATATAATTACGAAAACCAAGAGAGTGTAATCAAGTTTTATTTGTTCATTTCTCTTGAAGTGATAAAAAGAGAAGTTAGAAAAATCAATGACATGTTTTATCGTATTGTTATGTTTATTTAATACTTATAATACGTTTAGATTGATAATTATATGTGCAATTTGGTTGTTATATTTTGTACACATAATTGTCACTTTTTTTTTATTCGAATGATACTATAATGAGCAAGGAGTTGCTATAGATTTTTCTTTAATTTCATTGTCATGCATACTTGTTGCGCCCCACTTTTCGAAAGACAAAAAAAGATAATTGAGTGTGGAAAAAGAGAGTAGTTTTTGTAAACATGGTTTTTGAAAAAATAATTTTTATTTATAAAACAAAAGAAAAGAAAAGGAGCCTAAATGTGACTTTGAAAATGTGACGATTTTGGGCCCGAAAATAGAGTCTAAAAAGGGTTTTTATAAAAACAGAAGTCACCACTTGGTATTGAATTTTGGCGTCCCAAGTCGCCAGAAAATGTTTTATTACCAAAAGGTAAGAAAAATCAAGAATAATTTCTTTGGAAAACATTTTTGAGAATAATGTAAGAAAACGAGAAAACTTTTTTAGACAACTCTAGGTCTTTGAAAACAAGAGAAAAAGGTTCGGGAGTCACAGTTTAAGAAAGGGAAGGCAAAGGTTCACGCCTAAGGCACCCTTTTCAACCTAACCGAAACTAGTTGCAAGGTTTAGTAAAAATTTTCCTAATATAACCTTAAATTCTATCACATTTGGATGTAACTATATGGATGCAAACATAGATCTAAAAGAGACATTGAGAGGGACCGAAATGTCTCTTCGAGGTTTAATTGGAATCAACGCATTAATTGCGTAACCCAAAATGAGACCTCGAAGGAGTCACAAGTTATGCAAAAAATGAAATGCAAAAAGTAAAAAATAAAATGTACATATAGATACAAGTGATCAAAGAAAAGGGAATGCAACATAACAGATACGGGGAACGAAAACTCGTGACAAATGTGCTCCTTCTTACAAAGGGATAAATAGCGTACTAAGGCTACAAAACCATATTCACTATTCCCATGTTCAAAGGATTGACTCTTCCTAACCTAAGCAAGCAAATGATTTATTTAAGTCCTAAAATTCTATATGAAATGCAATCTAAATGTCATGCATTATATATTTATAGGAAGAGGGATAATATAAGGGAAAATGACATGTAAAATAGAATAAGATCCTAAAAATAGAAAAATGATACATGTGAATGACATGAATTTCATGCTAATGAAACTAATGTTTAAAGAACCTAAGAGTCTAGCGTTGGACTAGCCCTGTTTTCTATAAATTTCCTCATTAGCGTTGGACTAACGAGAAACAAAATGAACCACAACTAGCATTGGACTAGTGTGGCGACGATACACATATATCCTAATAAAATAAGTAATAATAATAAAACATAAATTAAAGCAATAATTACATAGAATCATATAATAGCACATAGGAGCACATAGCACATAAGCATAATATTCTAGATGCAAGGTCCTAGAAAAAGCGAGTAAAAAAACACACAAGCACATAGCACACAAAAGCCCTAACTATTACACCAGAGAAAAGCCTAATCACAATCTTGGGGAAAGATAAGAAAAATAGCCTATCTAACCTATCTATTACGTTTTCTATCTAAATACAAAAGCTTTTGTTAAATAGATGAAAATATAAACTATCTATTACATTAACTATCTAAATACAAAATTTTTGTTAAATAGAGTATCACGTATCTATTATATTTCTTTGAATAATTAAAATTAAATTCAAATAAATAACATGGTATAAATAAATGCTCATATATAAATAAAAATAATAAACACAAAAAGATACATAAAAAAAAAACTTAGGAAAAAACACATAGGAGCACGTAGGAGCACATAAAGAGACATTGAAAGGGTAATAGGGGTACCTCCCATTCGAAGACTCGGTATAAATTGCTAATAAAATAAACAAACATGTCAAAAATACTACTATTTAAATAAGTAAGGCAATAAAAGTAAATCCCAACAATTTGTGAGGTAAAATGTAAATGGGGCAACATCCTAGGGAGAAAAATGTAAATTCTAGCAGAGTAAGGGACAAAAAATGAATTTCCAGCAACTCAGAGGGACTAAATAGAAATTCCAGCAATTAAGGGGGTCTAAATCAATTTTTCAGCAACATTCAAGGGCAAAAATGCAAGTTCTAACTACTCGGGGGGCAAAAATATAAATTCCAGCAACATTGGAGGGTAAAAAATGTAATTTACAGCAACATTCAGGGTGAAAATGCAATTTCCAGTACATTTAAGAGTAAAAATATAATTCTAGCAAAGCATAATGGCAAAAATAAAATTTCAGCAAGATTGGGGGGACAAGAATGCAATTTTCAGCAACATGAGGGATCAAACTTTTCAATTTCTAGCAAGATTCAAGGGTATAAACATAATTCCAACAAGCTTGGGGGGCAAAAATGCAATTTCAAAAACTTTATGGGTAAAAAATGTAATTTCAAAAAAATTAAGGGTAAAATTGTAATTTAAAAAAGTTTAGGGGTAAAAATATAATTTTAGAAAAGTTTAGGGGTCAAAAAGTAATTTTGGAAAAGTTTAGAGACCAATAAGTAATTAAATAAAAGCCTAGCGACCAAAATGCAATTAACTAGGGCATAATTGAAAAGAAAATAAAATTATGGGAGGTCAATCTGCAAAAATAAAAACTTGAATGCAACAATCATAAATGCTTAGGGCCACAATAGTATTAATAGAAGTCCAAGGACTATAAAATAAATATATGTTATTAATTAAAATCAAATTAGAAAACAAATCAATTAAAAGGACGTAATTTTTAGTGAAAATAAACAACGTAATTACATCAAAACGACGTAGTTTCACTAAAACCTTTTTTTTTTTTTTTTCTTTCTTCAACCTGACTAGATAGTTGCTGGCCGGCTATGGTTTCCATGGTGGCCAGCAATTGACCAGCAATTGCTGAAAAATTTTTCAATGGTCCAATCGAATCCAAATTTATACCTCCCACTCCGTTTTTCGCATAAAATCCATTTCTAACCTTATTTTTGCCAGAAAATAATCACAAGTAGGTCAAACGATCAAAAGACAGCCATGTATATATTTTACAACCCATCTCCAAAAACTCAACAAAATGCCATAAAAAATTTATAGAAAAACTCCTAATGACTAGTACAAGCATGAATATGGCTGAAGAAACAACATGAAAACGTTTTGGTATTTTTACGAACACCTGATGAGCATAACAAAAAACTATATTTTTTGCTTCGCTTTGCTTGTGTTTTAAGCCCAAAAATTTGCAGACCACAACCAACACTTCATTCAATCCACATTCATTCAAAATTGACCAACCATTTTGCCCCTCCTGCGACTAATTAGTCATAATTTGCGTAAAAATTGCAATTGGTCTCCCAAAAACAAAAAGTGCTCCAAAATGTTAAAAAGTCTAAACAGTGTGTCTAAATTTGGTGTCTACAATACTTTCCTACTAAAGTTCTTTGTTATATTTTCAATGGAGTTGAAAGAAAATAAAACAATATTATCTAAATTACGATTAGTTTTTTGTATGATAGAGTCATCAAAATAGAGATACAGAAAGTAAAACTGCAATTTTATGTAATTCTAAAAGTAACATTTGCAAGATATTATTTTTCTTTACTTTATAAATTTGCCTCCCATATATTAAAATCCGGCTTTGCCACTGATGGTAAATATTATTAATGGTATGTAAGAATATTTTTCAAGAGACTACACCAACCTCGTCAGGTCCTATTCCATATTTGAACTATTTCTTTTCATACATTTATGAAAACGAAATTATCTAAGGGGGTGTTTTATATATGGAAATCAAGGAGGGGAATGGGTATCATAAGTAATGACACCTATTGTTGATCTTTGTAAAATAACTATCACTATTATTCAGTGGAAATGATATTGATTAATTGGGGTGTTTATGATTTCTCCTAAAATACTATTATATCAAACCCATTAACTCTTATGATTAAGGGCAAAAACACACCCATTATGGAAACACATATTTTTTGAGTTACCCATTCCCAATTTACTATTCTCTCTCTCTCTCTCTCTCTCTCTCTCTCTCTCTCTCTCTCTCTCTCTCTCTCTCTCTCTCTCTCTCTCTCTCTCTACACACACACACACACATACATATATTTGTTTTATCTTTTGATTTTGAATATTTTTTATTGGTACTTTATAAAAAAATTTTATAAATTTTTTTAATAAATTGTTTTTACATTCATTTTTTTTTATAAAATTTTGAACTAAAAATAAAAGATATATAGTATTCTTTGTTAATACAATAAAAATGACTTTTTTTTAAAGGTTATCATTTGCATAAAACTTAAATTAGAGCTTGGCTATATTTAAAATTGAAGAATTCTTTTTAGAAATTTTCTTTAAAAAGATACAAAACAAGGAATCTAAAAAATATGTACATCATAAATAAAAGATTTAAAAATTTAAAAATTTACTTGAAAGTCATTACAGTAAACCAAACAAGTATTTTTATAATGATACCCATTCCATTATTAAATCACACATGTTGGGGGGAATCATCAAAATCCATATTCATAGTAGAGTTAATGATAATCATAGTAATAGTGATTAAAAAATTTGAACTAAACGGCCCCTAAATCTAATTCACTATGCAAGACTGTTAACTGTTCCAAGTATTTAAGAGTATTTAAGTCCTTTGAAGTTTAAGATTTTGAACATTATTTTGGAATCAGTTAGAACAAAATTGAGTAACTGATCGTCATATCTAATTACACCGCAGACTTTTCAATGTCATGCAAAGGAATTGTTGTGTCGTTTTGCTGAATTTAACTTGATGTAAAGATTTAATTATTATATGTAAATATTAAAAATTTAGAATACAGAGATGTGTCTTTTTACACTTCTATCCTTCAATTCTACTAAGTATTCTAGATGTGACTTGACGTAAAGATTTGAGTAGTTTATGTAAATATTAAAAATTTGAAATACAGAGATGTGTCTTTTCTTTTTACACATTTATCCTACAATTACACTATTAAGTTAATTGCGACTCTCCTGCCTCCATTCACGACTAAGCACTGTCATTTCTAGATTATTAATTTTTTAACAACCGACAAATTCCCCACACGGCCAAAAAGTTTGTTGTCCCCTCTCTGGCGACTCCCTTGCAGACTAAAGTATTCGAACCTTTGGTCCTTTACGCGCCAAATTGAATGGAAAGCGTGTACCGTTCAAAGTTGTAGAATCAACCTCAAAGGCTTTTAAAATATCACTTTCATTCATCCAAATATTAATATGCTGATTAAAATGTAATTTCTTTACTTTGAAATAAATTTAATATCAAATTCAGTACAGAATTTAAAGCTTGGCATTTAAGTATGCTTCTTGATTGTATGAGAGTTTTTTTAAGTTTAATTTTGGAGACGAAACAAACATAATGTTAGATGAAAAATAGACAGAACTTAGATAAAAAGTGCTTGGTTTTCACGTCGGTTAGAATTGCTAACCTGAAACTTGAAAGGGACATTGCACTTGAATGTCGGTTTGATTTGAATTTTGTTGTTATGAAAAGAAATCTTCTTTTATTACATAGTCAATCACATAGAGTAAAAAGTAAAAATTATTTAAGTATGCAGTGAATTTTATTGTTTATAATTCACAAACCAAGAAAAGAAATCTTCTTGTTTTACATTTGTCCAAAGTCAATTACTAATAAAATACCTATGAACACATAACGTGTGAGTCTATGAGAGTTTTCCTTAGTTTAATTTTGGAGACTAAAAAAGCATAATGTTAGTTAAAAAATAGACATAAATTAGATAAATAATCCTTGGTCTTTGCTTGGGTTATAGTTCTAGAAAAAAAAATTAAAAAAGAGATTGCACTTGAAAGTTGGTTTAGTTTGGATTTTATTGTTTATAATTCACAAACCATAGAAAGGAATCTTCTTTTGTTACATTTTTCTAAAGTTGATTACTAATAAAAGACCTATATATCACGTGATCCTTCAACTAAAAGTAAAAAGTATGCGGAATGGGAATCAACAGACCAATGCTTAACTGAAGTAAATAAAATATTACTATTGAGTGGTTGGACAATTGCAATTTGGACAGCCACTAACTTTTTTGGCTTCTAAACCTGCCGACTTTTTTGACGATTATAGCCCAAAAGCAAATCTTCGGTCTCTCTTTTACCTTAGTAATTAAAAAGCTGATACTTTCTTCCCTTTGATGGGTCATCAAATATTGGCCCAAGCTGCTGGGCGCAAAAAAACCTTACACTGTTGATGCTAGCTATATCATTTATGAATTTCAATGAAATTTAGGGAAAATTCAAAATTAAATTGGAGGAGATATTATTACAATAATAACAACCTCAGCAAACTTTGGTATAGTAACCTATTTTATTATTGTGCTAATTTTAACCCATCATAAATATAATACGTGTGATTAAACTGCGGTCTTTACAATTCGAGAGAGATGTTTGGAATTTTACAATTCTAATTTGGTAAACAGAGAAAACATTGGGGATTAAAATGTTTCACCTAAATACTAAGGACCAAAAAAAATACAAAGGACCAAAGTAAGATAATTTAAAAACTTTAAGGACCATTGCAAATATGGTCCATGTAAACTGTTCGAAAGATAAAATTATTGGCATTATAATATGATATCGGAATATAATTAGCAAAACATTTTGTGCTTTTTTGGGATTCTTCTTCTTCTTTTTACTTTTTTTTTTTTTTTTTTGGTGTGTGCGCTTGTGTTCTATAATTTTTGGGATGGGCCCAATTAATAGCCAGTATGAGGCCCATCACGTGTAAAAAGAATTCTTATATGCATGCTACTCCATTCACCATGCAATGTGTGGACTTCACATGAAAAGTATTAAATACACCACGTGCATTGTCACGTAACGCACTATAATCAATAATCTACTATCATATGGTGATGGTGGGGGCACACCTTGTATTATTTGACGATATAAATTTCTTCTAGTGTGCCATGTGGCATGTCACATGACGTACGTGGTACACCTAATACCCACTCACTTCACGAGAGAATTGACAAACTTGGAAACAAATATTATTCCCAAAATTCAAAATACTCCCCTGGAATAGAGAGTGTACACACACACACACAAACACCTTTCAGTTGAATTTTTTTATCTTCTAAATATTGTAAAGGGGTATGTGAGAAGTTTAAACTTTTTATCTATAAAAAATTATAAAGGAGTGTATGAATAGCCAAAAGGCTGCACGAGAAGCTAAATATCATAGTTAAATCTCACCTTTCAAGTGAAATGTTTCATCCATTAAACATTGCAGGTGCATCTCACATTTCAAATGAAAATTTTCATCTAATACTTACCTTTCAATTGAAATTTTTTATCTTATAGATATTGTAAAGGGATGTGTGAAAATCTAGATATTATACGTACATCTCACCTTTCAAGTGAACTTTTCGTCTAATAAGTACCTTTCAATTGAAAAATTTTCATCTAGCAAATATTGTAAGAATTATGTGAAAAGCAAATTATCGAAGGTACATCTCAGTATAATGTAAAACGTGTGTGTCGTCTGATTGGCGACCGCATACCGTGACCACCAACTACAAATCATGGTGATAAATTAACAAAAAAAATTAAATGTTGAAATCTGATTCACCTTTTCAATCTTACAAAATGATAGGATCAATATTTAATTAATATAAACGATTCATATCGTGATTCCCTTTTGGAGAAACAACCTATCACAGATCTTGATCCAATATAATGATTTAAAACCTTATCCTATGACATAAAATATTGACAAAATTCACAAGCATGTAAAAGCTTAAAAGGGAACATGAATACTTCATATTGGCATGTAAGAATTAAAGGGAACCTAAATATATAGGTCATATTGTGACGGAGATAGATGGCTCTTAGCGGCAAGATAGAATTTGTTCAAGAGATCAGGTCTCCTGGAAATGTTTTCTTTGAAAGTTATGGCAGCAAGGCAGGAGACCTGACTAATATCTGCCATGAAAAACATCTGTCATTCAATTACTTGAACGAAACTGGGGAGAGGTGGGATGTACACTGTCAATTCATTACTTTGATAGGTAAGAATTGCAGTCCCTCAAGGTTCTCGATCTCTTGGTTACGCATATACGCAAGTATTTTTCCCCTTCGCATCTCTTCAGTTCTTTTCTTATTTTATTTATTTTTTATTTTATAAAAGACTTTTATGTTTGAATTATTTTAATGAACTTGTTGGTTTTTGCTGATCTTTGATCATACGATTTGATTAATGTTGTGTATCAATTGCAGAAGGCAAAACTATGATTACAAAGGAGATTGTGGAAGCTGTTGATAAAGATAACATGTCATTGACTTACAATATTCTTGAGGGTGATAGTTATGAAGCTATATAAGAGCCTCAGACTAACTTTCGAGTTTACTTTCAGAAGGTGAAAAGAATTTTATAAAGCATACATATGAATATGAGAAGCAGAATGCAGATGTCCCTGCTCCTGATTACATGATTGACTTTGCAAGGGAAGTTACCAACGCGGTTGATGCTTACTACCTCAAGAACACAAGCCTGACAACTCAAGCTTGAAATGTAACTCTCTGATGGCTTCAATTGTTGTATCAATGCAGAGATCTTTTGGACTGTCCTATGTCGGAATATCTATCGAAATTAATAATGTTTGACTTTTCTTGTTTGTGATCTATCCATTAAAATTTATAATCTTGGTGACATTGCAAAATTAAAGCCTTCAGAGGCTTGAACACTTCTTGGTTTATCCTCTCTCTCTCTCTCTCTCTCTCTCTCTCTCTCTCTCTCTCTCTCTATTTGTATTTTTAATGAGAAGCTTGAAATGATTTGTAAAATCAACCAAGATGGATATTAACTTCTTTAACAAAAAGAAAGAAGATATTATGGTCTATACCTTTAAATATCAAATAACCTATTAAAAATTGCTGGAAGATTGAAGAAAATGGTCAACAGTGGGATACTTTTTTGGTATTATAAAACAAAAATGATAAGATTAATTCACTGTAACATAGCCTTTGGCCGGCCCATTTATTATTATTTTTTCCTCAGAAAAATGATACTTTTGGAAGTTGTGATTTCTATGTTACCCAATCCAAATTCTTCGTTATTTTGCAACAGGCTCAATTAATAAGTCATTCAAGGCCCATGACAGGTAAAATAGAAAGTTCGAGCATTAGTTGGCATTAGCTAAAACGACTAGGGTAGTCGGCCTATACATTCTTTTAAATGGGCCTACTTGGCCGACCCAATTAGTTTATGGGTTTACTTTGGATTCGAGGATGCCTTTCAGAGTCCAATGGAAAAGTAGACCAGGTTCCCAATACTATCAATCAGCAAAAAAAATTTTACGCATTATTTAATATGCGACTTTGTAAACACACATAATTTCTATTCCCTCAATCTTGTATTTACTAACTGTAGACATATAGACTTTTGATTAATTAGTCAATGAAGTATAATAAACTATCTTGATTAATTAATTTAAATGGATAGCCCAAGTCATTTAATTTTAAGCCCAATTTAAGCCAACAAAGTTGATATAAATAGAAGTTCAATAAATCTATTGTACTATGCTTTTGAGTTCGCCCAATGTTGTGTTTGTACGGCAGTAATGCTATTCTTTCAATATGAAATTCTAGAGCGGCATATTGTTTTGTATAAAGTTGTACGATCAAATTATTCTAACATGAGCATGGTGTTAATGTGTCATTAATATGTAATCTATTTTTTAGTTTTTTATGTAAAATCTTTTGAAATTGCTATTTAGTATAAAACATATATTTTCAATAAGTGGTAGTATAAAAATATTATTGACCTAATATAAACGAAAAAAATTGAAATATGTTTTTTTTTTCTTTAGGATGATCGGAATTTAAGTATGCGGAAAGAGTATTTTACCACATGCTGCTCTCAAATTCTAACATGTTATGGAAGAATGATCTATGTTAACTGCAATGGTGTTGTAGACATAATACCAGATAAGTAGCTTATGTTAGATGGATATCTATTTAACACACAAAGTCGAAATATTATATGGCATTATTATTTTTACTTTTGGACATAATATTTGTCATCAATATCATTATTAGAGATATCAATATTTCCCTGCAACCCATCAAAGGTAAGCGAGCGTTTATTTATTGACTGGTTACCTATATTACGTGTATTTTATATTTTTACATTTTTTTTTTACATTTTAGGAAAAGCGTAACACCTTATTACTTAATTACGTCCAATCATAAAAAGATCGAGCAATTATGTCTATAGTTCTATCATTTCAAAGTTCAATATCAACATTATCTCCTTCGTTAATGCAATATGTTTTGAAGATTAATTGGTGCGAAGAATGCTTACAACTTTCAAGAAGGTTTACCAATTTAGATGAACTTTAATGTTTACACATTTAAATAAATAAGGCAGCATTGAGTTGCATTTCATTGTGAAGTTTTTAGACAATATTATGTTGTGACAATATAAATAGATTGTTTTAGGTTTGAATTTATCTTAAAAATAGATGATTATATGCTAGTTATTATCTATTTTTATCAAACAAAACTTCTGTTACATATTTATCATTTTAACTTTCATTAGAATTTTTTTAATCTTTGGATTACAATAGAAAGGTCATAAATTTTTTATCTTATATCTACCCCTCTTTGTCTTTTTCTTCCCTCTTTATGCTTCTTCATCTTTTTTGGGAAAATCCTTCTTTGTTATTTTCTAAGAATTATATGGGGGGTGTGTGACCCCCATTTTGGCAGAAAAACAATATCTCATCTCTAGTTTTTTTTTTTTTTTTTTAGTTTCTGTTTTGCTGGGCAAGCATATGGCTAAGGATTAACAACCAAACTAGTAGGACTTAAAAATAACCTTCTACCACTATGTATCTTAAAAAATTTATATACATCTGTAACAACTATACATTCAATTTTAGCTTAAAATTTATCAATAATTATGGCAAATCATTTATTATTTTTTATCAAAATTATCACAATCACTTTTCAACATCAAAATTAATTAAGTCATACATTTCAGATTGTAAAAACATTCTAAATATCCTAAAAAAAATTATCAGTAGGGGTGGTTACTTAGAAATACATAATATCAATATTAAATCCATAAAATTTTTAAAAATGTTTAAACTATTATTCATTTGCTATGTAATAAATTATTTAAATACAATGATATCCAAGCAATAATATTGCATGGGTTGAAAGCTAGTTGAAATTGTAATAAAGAAACTATTGTCAAACAGTTGGCCTATTGTAACATTGGGAACAATCTCTTAGCAGGTGTTTTTTCTTTTGATAGCCTCAGGGAGACTTGATGCATGGTTGGTCGAGACTGAGGACTAGTATTCAAACACAAAATTGCTAGTTTAGCAACCAAGACTATTTCTTCTGCCACTGTTCTTGTAGGTGCAAGCCTTTGGTCCATAAGATCCTTCAACAATAAATGATGAATTGTTGAAAACGATGAAAGTGATAAGAAAGAAAATTTAGATCTCCAGGAGGTTTCCCCATGATCACTTCTAATGCCACCACTCCAAAGCTGTAGACATCACATTTCTCACTAACTTTCATTGTGTAAGCAAGTTCTGTCACAACCATCAATCGAGTAGATTATAAAGTAATCAATATAGCAACTGAATATATTGCTTTCCATATATAAAGAAGCATTGGCAGTTAGCCTATTGTGTAAACATGGTTGATAGGAAAAGATTCACCTGGGGCGGAATATCCATAAGTTCCAGCAAATGACGTCCAATTAGATGAGCCAGAGTTCAAGAGTTTTGTAGTGCCAAAATCACAGAGGTGAGCCTCATATTCGGAGTAAAACAATGTGTTCTTGCTTGATATGTCTCGATGAACTACAGGAGGGAAACAATCATGATGCAAATAAGACAATGCAATGGCCACACCTTTAACCAAACTCACTCTCCTTTTTCCGTTCAAACTTTTGAGCCTGATCATCATTCTTAAACATTTCTAACAAGCTCCCTCTTTCTAGGAACTCGAAAACCATGAAAGAATGTCGTGCATGAAGACAGTAGCCATAAAGTTTCACAATGTTGCGATGTCTTATTTTTGTCAATGCATGTATTTCACTTTTGAGACTGATGAATCCCCTTTCGTCTTCATAATGGAGTTTCTTGATTGCAACTTTCTGACCATTTGAGAATTCAACTTTGAAAACACTTCCAGATCCTCCCTCTCCAACACAATGCTTGGAATTAAAATCTTCTGTAGCTTCAATAATGTTTTCATACACCATCTTTCCATCAAAGCTCCATGTGGCAAACATGTCTTCATCTGGCCTTCTAGGCTCAATTTTCATCCTCTTTCTTTTTGACAGAGAGAGAAAGAAAATGCCGATGAGCACAATAAGAAAGAGACGGCCACCTAAAGATAGAGACACCACTAGAACAGTAACGCTTCTGCTATTATCCTTTGTTGTTTTATTGCTTATCAATTCAGAGCAGTGTTTCAAACCAAAAGCATTGCCACATAAACCATCATTGTTTACTCAAGGCATCAAAATGAGCATTTCTGAAATACGGTGATAATAGGGAGAGGACCTTTTAATTTATTATATGAAATATTAGGAGAAACCAAACTGATAACATTGCTCAAAGCTTGAGGGAATAGAGCCTGATATTTCATTGTGAGAAAGGTTCATGGTCTCAATGCTCTGTAACTCTCCAAGTTGTCGAGGTATTTCACCTTTCAACTTATTCTGGCTAAGATCAAGAAGTTGCAAAGCCCTTATATCCCCAATATTGGAAGGGATACTTCCACTTAGCTGATTATTGCTCAAATTCATGAACAAAATTTGTACGCATTGACCTAACTCTTTAGGAATTTCACCTTCAAGATTGTTTGAGGCCAAATTAAGAGATTGAAGTTTAGTTAGATTTCCAATTTCAGATGGTATGCTTCCAGCTAGGTTGTTGTCATCCAGCTTAAGCTCAAACAACGAGGTTAATTTTCCCAAACTTTTAAGAATTTTTCCACTAAATTGATTTGAAGAGAGATCAATTCAACGTAGCAGAGATGCCTCTCCAAGATCAATTGGTATTACTCCAAAAAGTTTGTTGTTTGAGACCATCAACCTTGTTAGGTTGTGGCAAGGGCCCCACTGCGAAGAAAGCTCACCGTAAAATTGGTTGTCACTTAAATCAATGAAGTCCAAACTTGGGTATATACCTAAATCTTCTGATATATTTCCTGTTAGTTGGTTTTTTTCTAGTCTGACTCGATTTAAGCTAGTGCAATTTTTTAAGCTTTCGGGAATTCTACCAATGAAATTGTTGTTGTTTGCGGTAAAGATTGCAAGGACTCCACCAGCACAGATATCCTTTGGCAAGTGACCTGTGAAGTTGTTATCAGTTATATCAACCATTTTTAGGTGCTTGAGGTTGTTCAATTCTGGGGGAAGAGGGCCACTAAATTTGTTATTGAACAGTCTCAAATCAGCAAGGAATTTTAAGTTTCCTAATTCTGATGGTACAAGATCAGATAATTCATTCTCAGATAAGACCAAGTGATTTAGATTTGTCAAATTCCCTATAGAGGCTGGGATGGAACCAATGAGATTGTTTGTTGACGATTGCAAATCAGCAAGAGACTCTAACATGCCTATCTCCTTAGGAATAGGTCCTGAAATTTTGTTCTTGTGAAGGTAAAGAGTGGTTAGGTTGCCCAAGTTTCCAATAGAAGTGGGTATTTTATCCCTGAAATGATTTTGTGAAAGTTCAAGATCTACGAGGGAGATTAGCATCCACATTTGACGAGGTATAAGCCCCGAAAATTGATTCTGATACAGATACAAATCAGTGAGTTTTGTTAAGTTGCCAAAGGCGAAAGGGATATTTCCAGAGAGTCTATTCATAGCAAAACTTATAAAGGACAATTCGCTCAAGTTCCCAATGGAAACAGGTAATTCACTTGAAAGATTGTTACTTCCCATATCAAAAAGTTTGATAGACTTGAAAAGCCTTATTTCTCGGGGAATGCTGCCATTGATTTGATTGCTGAACATGGAAAAGAACCTAAGATTTGTCAGTAAGCCAATCTCAGGTGGAATTACCCCAGAAAAATAATTGACTGATAAGTCAATATGGGTAATGCTTGAGAGATTGCCAATACTGGAGGGAAGGCTACCATAAAGCAAGTTGACCTGGAGGTCCATTTTTCTCAACAGAGGAAAGGATGAGAAGTTTAAGTGGTTAAGTGTACCTCTTATGCCAAAGCTTGTGAGGTTTATATATGCCACTCTTCCATGTTTGTTGCAACCAATGCCAATCCAATTGCAAGGATCATTACCAGTCACGGTCCATGACCGCAAAATTGATTGACTGTTATTGTCAAGGCTCGATTTCCATGTTAGAAGAGCATCTACTTCTTTATGGTCACTTGCATGTCTTTCTGTAGTTGAATTCATATTAGAAGAAATGTTGAAACGAAAAGAAGAAACGAGTACAATGGAAGACAACATTATGAAAACCACATAAAGAGAGACGAGTTGGTAATTAAGTAGCTTATGATCAACTGGTGGCTTCATTGGAATTGGTTTTAAAGTATTAAAAAGAGGAAGTTTTGACATTTAATGGGGTATCTTGAGCTTAGTTCTTTGGGGTCGGGGCTGCCACAAAGCTTGGAGAATGCCTATATATACGAATCTAATTGGGTATTAACAAAACACATAGTGGACGACTAAGGAAGACATAAAAAAGTTAGATGTGCATTTGACAGACTTGTTTTACAATGGGAAAGATGATTTCTTGACGTACTTTTGATTTCTTTACTATTATGGCAAGGACACGGTTTAGTCGATAGATCATTTATATCTATAAATTCGAATGTATCCCCAGTTATAGCAGTTAACAAGAAAATTTTCTTGGTCGAATTGAGTAGTTCAGTTATAGAGATATAATTGCATTGCTTTTTTTTTATTCCTTTTTTTTATTTTTTGGGAGGAACTTTCTTTGACCCCTTTGACAATCACATTTGTGGAATATTGTTAATCTATACTGTATATACTAAAGCAAAAGAGAATTTCATGGGAAGTGACAATATGTTGCTATGCGTCATTTCACTTACACACACATATCCCCTTATTTAGGGGGTGTTTTGTTCGCACCCTGAAATCAAAATCGGAATCAAAATCATTGATCTTGAATTTGGAATGAAATTGTTCATTTCAGTACATTTGTTTGGTCCAGTACTTAGAATTAGTATCATTATTATAATTGCTATTTAATTTGCTGCTATTTTGGAATGGAAAAGGGATTGTAAAGCACAAAAAACTTAAGCAAAGATAAAACTACACGAGTGAAACGAATGCGGAGAAGAAATTTAACACAATGATCAAAGTAAAATGAACAATGGAGCTTTCAGCACACAATAATGGTGGATTTACTAACAGCACAGGTTAGCTACATAGCTTGTAATGTGACGGCCAAAATCACTTCAGCCATATTATCTTCTCAGTGCGGTCCATATTATATCCTCGGCTTGGGCATATCACCTCGGCCATATCAATTTTCTCAACTCGGCCATATAATATCCTCGACTCAGCCATATCACCTCGGTCATATTATGTCCTCGGCTCAGCCATAACACCTTAGGCATATTAGCTAGTCAACCCGACCATATCATCTTGGTCTTGTCGCATGAGCTTGGCCTCCTCATATCCTCAACCCAAAGAGTTCCCCCTTGTCCTAAGTCACCCTAGGAGGTCTCAAGTGGAAAAAGTTAGGCGTGAAGCTGCTGAGTTGGGAACTACTAAAGTCCTATCTGAGGTCGAATTGATTAGGTTAAAAGTATGCCTTAAAAGCACCATTTGAGTGATTTGATGGACATGACTATATAAGTGCCACCAGAACATGGTAGATGTCAGACCTACTCCTGACACCGCCGACCTATCTTAGCCATGCTTTTTAGACTTGCGCTTTAACCCTTAGTCCTCCTGTTTTCTCCCACTAATATAAATGCCCCTTGTTGGGTCTCATATATCCGAGCTCATAGATAAGCTCTCAAGCTAACCAAGCTCTTCTTCATTACTTACTCAATTTATGAATACTTTACTAACATGAGCGTCGGATGTATACTGGAGGAAGAGCCCCACCTCGACCTTGTTTTCTTGTGTATGTAGGTGGCCTAGACCAACCAGTTTAGCCATACGTAAAGTGGCCAAAATCACAGGCTTCAAGCAACACAAATTAGCATTTGTAACCCCCATCTCTCTAAAACAAGGCATATTCTCGTTCCAAAATCTTTTTCTGTTACATTTTCACCTGAAATGACAAATAAAAATGCTCCAGTGTTGTAATACATGCATAAAATGGTAAAATAATACTACAAAATACTATTTACATGATTTGGTGATAAATTTGAATAGAAAACTGCCTTAGTTTACATATTACTGATCCAAATAAAGAATATCAAATATTAAAATATCTAAAATAATTTATAAAACTCCCAAAATTCACTTAAAAGACATTATAATAAACAACAAATTTTTTGTATCTTGAAAATATTTCCAATCAAATTTTAAACAGAAAACCGAACATCTTATCTTGCTAAATACATATAAAAAAAATACCAACCTAACTTGAAAATTACTCAAGTTTTACACTTTTATTCTAGAATTCGTAAAATGAATGTAGGTAGTTCAAATATTACTCCTTTTGTCTCAAAATTTAGGCTGCATTTTGAGAATTATATTTATTATGTAATCATTATATCTAGGCAAAGGGATTTTGTACATATTGACAATATAGCCCTCTAATTTAAAATTTGAAGTAGCTATGAGCGCATTGGTAATGATGGAAAAGGTGATGGCAAAATAGTAAAAATGCTTGAGAGTTTACATTTAAAATCGAAGTGTGACTTTTAATTTAGGACATGAAAAACATGACAATAACAATGGGACCGACAAAGTATTTTGTCAAATTTGTTTAATTTATATCAAAATTAACATTCTGGTAGAAAAATGTGACTAAAAATGAGTTTGAACGTAAATGTTGCGTTTTGAATATATGAGGGTCCAAATTCAGCCTTTTAAAAATGATGGAATGTAAGAGTACAAACCTCAAATATGAGAAACCAAATGCATCATTTATAAATGAGGGACTAAAATAGTTAAAACTCAAACTAGGGGACTATTTTGACTAGTCACCCTTTTTTATCGTAAACAGGGTAGAGAAAGAATGGGATCTAGGGACAAGCAAGCACTCCGCATAAGTTCTCAAAATTTTTCTTAAACCCCTCGAATTTTTGAGACATTTTGTCATAACTCCTTTTCTTATTCCCTTAAAATTGTGACAAAAATTTGTTGCCTCTCACCCTAGCTTTTGCCTTAAGAAAAGTTCTAATTTTTACTCTTCTTCTAATACTTTTGCTTTTGATATTTAATTAATTATATGGAGAACTTAAATTCCTTTATTTCACCAAGTCTATTTTTTTTAAAAATTTTATTTTGTGTCCAAAAGGTTTTATAAATAGCTTAACGATGTACCAATTAAAATTAGCTATTTCACTTCTCATTTATCAAAAAATTACATAAAAGTATTTGGGTTTTTTTTTCGCGTTTTATGTATTAACCCTAATTTCTACTTTGAAATTGAGATTTAAAATATAACTATGAAAATTTAAAGAGCGTAATTATAAATAGTTGAACGATGTACCAATTAAAATTAGCTATTTCAATTCTCATTTATCAAAAAATTGCATAAAAGTATTTGGGTTTTTTTTGTGTTTGATGTATTAAACCTAATTTCTACTTTGAAATTGAGATTTAAAATATAATTATGAAAATTGAAAGAGTGTAACCAATTTGTATTTTCTTCATTTCTATTTAAGGGTTAAAAAGAGAAGTTAGAAAAATTGATGAAAAGTTTTACTGTATTATAATGGTTATCTAATACATATAACACATTTAGATTGATAACTATATGTGTAATTTCGTTGTTATATTTTGTATACATAAAGGTTGTTTTTTATTTGAATAATTCTATGATGAGGAAGGAGTTGTTACAAAATTTTGTTCAAATTTCATTGTTGAGCATACTTTCCTCCTAAAATTCTTCGTTACATTTTCGAATGGAGTTGAAAGAAAATAAAATTATCTAAATTATGATTAGCTTTTTGGGTGATAAAGTCATCAAAAAAGAGATACAGAAAGTAAACCTTTAATTCTAAAAATAACATTTGCAAGCTATTATTTTTCTTTATTTTATAAATTCGCCTCCCATATATGAAAATCGGGCTCTGCCACTAATTGTAAATATTATCGATGGTATATAAGAATATTTTTCTTGAGACTACAGCAACCTCATCCGGTCCTTTTCATATCAGAACTATTTCTTTCTAGACATTTAAGAAAACTGGATTGTGCAAATCTAATTTCATTATGTAAAAGTGTTAACTATTTAAAGTATTGAAAGGCATTTCAGTCCTTTGAAATTTAAGATTTTCAACGTTATTTTGAATCAATCAGAACAAATTTGATTAACTAATCTTCATATCAAATTAGAGTTTCTAGTGATAAATTTTTTAAAATAAACTATACCAAAGACTTTTCAATGTAATGCAAATGAATTGTTGTGTTATTTTGTTTAGGTAACTTGGTGTAAAGATTTAAGCGTTTTATTTAAATTCTAAAAATTTTAAAGATATAAATATATCTTTTTATACATCTATCCTACCATTCTACTAACTCCATGCTTGGTGAACTAGAATGCCACGGAATGGAACGAACTTTTCACTAAAAATACCTTTCTATCTCAAGTGGAAGGGGAAAAAATTTTCAATTCACTATTTGGTAATCAAAGTTATAATAGAATGTCTATTCCTTTTTCAAATTTTAGTATAATCATACTTAAATGTTAGAATGGAATAAAATATATACTAATATGATATAGTTATCTTGAATTTTTTGTACTAGAATATAACATATTGTTATTTTGTTTGTAGCATTATTTGTATGCCTACAAGATACTTTGACATATTTTATTTTAAAATTATTGATATTCCTATCAAAATTAAATTAATTGTACTTTTTAATCAAATATATGTTGAATTAATTGTGATTTAACAATTATACACAGTTATTAATTGAATTTGCAAATAATCTAAGATTTTTATACATTTTAAAAATAAAAAAATAGTAAATGTATCCTAAATTAAAAATATAGATGATGGAGTAGAAATGCATGTGGGGATAAAATTGACTCGTATTATTTTATATTTCTAAGTTAAAGTTAGAAAAGGCATTCCAAATTTATGTTGAAGAATGGAGTTTCTAGAAAAAAAAAATTAGAATGGACATTCTCATGAGAAATAACTTTTCAACTTAAAATTTCTATATAAAACATTAAATAAAATGGATAAATTAGAAAGCCTCTCTATTTCAACTCACGTACCAAATGTTGGGCAAATTAATTGCGATTCTCAGGTCCAAGTCGTGACTAAGCCCCATCATTGCTAGATTACTAATTATTGACCAACGGAGAAATTCCCCAAACGCCAAACTGTCATTGCTAGATTATTAATTTTTTACCAGCCGAGAAATTTCCCAGACGGCCAAAAAGTGTTTTGCTTCCTTAGTCTTGCTGGCTAAAATAGTCTAACCTTCGGTCCTTTACAAGCAATTTGAATGTGTGTACCACGTTCAACATTCGAGAATCAATCTCATAAGCATTAAGACACTACTTTGATTCATCCAAATATTGATATGCTCATTAAAATGTAAACTTTGTATTTTGAAACAAAGTCAGTACAGAATTTACAGCTTGGCATTTAATTATGCTCCTTGAGTGTGCGAGATTTTTTTTGGAGACAAAATAAACATAATGTTAGCTAAGAAATAGATAGAAGTTAGACAAATAATGCTTGGTCTTCACTTGGGTTGGGGTTTGGTTTGCATTTTATTGTTTATAATTCACAAACCATTAAAGATATCTTCTTTTGTTACTTTTTTTTTTCTCTCTAAAGTTGATTACTAAAAAATGATCTACATAATGCATAGGAAAAAGTAACAACTATTTAAGTGTGCGGTAAACTTTCGTAATCCTTCAACAGAGGGTAAAAAGTAACAACTATTTACAATTACTAAAAAAGATCTACATAATGTGCAATAAAAAGTAACAACTATTTAAGCGTGGGGTATACTTTCGTGATCCTTCAACAAAGAGTAAAATTTAACAACTATTTAAGCATGCGGTATACTTTGTTGATCCTTCAACAGAGAGTAAACAATAACAACTATTTAAGTGTGTGGTATACTTTAGTGCTACATTTTATGGTGTAAAAACTATTTAACGCGTAAATTTTTATTGTTTATTATTCACAAACCATGAAAAAATCTTCTTGTGTTACATTGGTCTAAAGTCAATTACTAATAAAAGACTTATGAATACATAACGCATGATCCTTAAGCGTATGCAAGTTCTTTTTTATTTTAATTTGGGAGACCAAATAAACATAATGTCAGCTAAAAAATAGACAGAAGTTAAATAAATAATGCTTGGTCTTCACTTGGGTTATAATTGCGAGCATAAAACTAGAAAAGGATATTGCACTTGAAAGTTGGTTTGGTTTGAATTTTATTGTTTATAATTCACAACCCATGATAAGAAATCTCTTTTTGTTACATTTTTCTACAATCAATTACTAATAAAAGACCTATAAAACGCGATACTTTGACAGAGAGTAAAAAGTAAAAACTATTTAAGCATGCGGCGTGGGAATCAACAGACTAGTGCTTAATTGAAGTAAACAATATAACCATTGAGAGTATTTAACAATTGCAATTTGGAAAACCACTAACTTTATCGCTTTCCAAATCTGCCAATTTTTTTGACTAGTATACCACAAAAGCCCATCTTCCTTTCACTGTAGTGATTAAAAAGCGACTTATTGTCCTTTGCCGGTCATCAAATATTGATGGAATTGTCATCTTATTTCAAATGTTGTTCCTTTTTTCACCTCTTCAAGATATCATTCGACTACCGAACCTGCTTGGTGCCAACAACTTTACACTGTTGAGGCTTGCCATATCATTTATAAATTTCAATGGAATTTAGGTAAAATTCAAAATTAAATTAGAGAAGACATATTTATAATTATAACAACCTCAACAGACTTTGGTATAGTAACCTATTTTGTTAATATGCTATTTTTAACACAATATAAAATATAATTCGTGTGATTAAACTTTAGTCTTTACCATTTGCGAATGATGTTTTGAATTTTACAAGTCTAATTTGGTAAACATAGAAAAAATTGGGGATTAAATTGTTTCACTTAAATACTAAGGGCCAAAGAAAGATAATTTTAAAACTTCAGGGACCGTTGCAATATAGTATGTGCAAAGTGTTAGAAAGATAAAATTATTGGTATTATAATATGATAGCAGAATATAATTAGGAAAACATCTTGTGTTTTTTTGGGATTCGTTTTTTTTTTTTTTTGTGCTCGTGTTCTATAATTCTTCATACCTAAGTGTATAACTTTGATGAGCATGACAAAGCTATATAGTTTTTCAAATCTATATGCGACTTTTTTTTTTTAGAAGTCCTATTCTATTACAAGGATAGTTTTTCAAATCTATATGTGACTTTTTCTTCCTTTTTTTTTTTTAAATCCTATTCTATTACATGGAGTGGTCTCAAGATATGTTTTCAAACTCGGGTTGGGTATCAACTCAGCTTGAGCTCAAGAGTCAGGGATCAATGGATTCGACCAGGTGTCAACTCGGGATTGAACCGGTATAGACACACACACACATCCCCTTATTAATTTTTTCTTTTTTCTTCAATTTTAGTTGTTAGTCAAGAGTAAAAAAAGTCAACGAGTCCATAAAATCATAACCTAACCAAAATTATTAAAAAATTTAAGTTCCTTAATAACAAAATTAGGACCTCCTCTTGAAAAATAAAGTTCTTTTAATTTTTAATTTTTTTTATTTTGATGAATTTGACATTGGTATCTTTGGTGTATGAATAACAAAATCAAATAATGTGTCCAAAAACATAATAAATCAAATAAAAGTTGATGGAATTTTAATTGGTCAAAGCCAATAATTGTTCCTTAGACTTTTTAATTTGATCGACCATCGTGGGCATCACTTACTTCGCGAAAGAAAACCATTTCGGCACACATGGCATTTGATATTCACAGATTGGACCAACATCTATCAATAGCACGTGTCAAGAGCAGACGGTAGTGAAGAATTGATTATCCGTGAGCCGTTTGTCCGATTCGAGATTCTCAGTTTTTATTGTTCAAATCCAGTCTAAAATCGGATTTGACAGGTTTTTTAACTCCCCATTTTTTAGCTTGATTCGGACTATATACTTGGTTGGTTCTCAGTCCGATCGATTTGACCGACTGATCCAATCCAAGTATAAAAACACAGGTCTTAAGGGAAGGGAGTAACTGAAATCCTGTTTTATTACAAGGATAATTTTTCAAATCTATATGCAACTTTTTTATTTTTTGAAATCTTATTATATTACAAGGAAGAGTTTGGACCTCGTGCTACACTTGTGCTGTAGCTGCATGTTGTCCTATCAAGATATGATAATATTTATGAGGGGTTTTGTCCTGTCAAGATGTGATAATATTTGAAGGGTAACTAAAATGTGGGGGGGGGGGGGCTCGTGCTACTCTTGTATTGTGCCTGCATGATGTTCTAATATTTGTAGGGTATCTGAAGTGGAGGGCCTCATGTTGTCGAGATCTAATAATATTTGCTCGTATTGTGCCTACATGATGTTCTAATATTTGTAGGGTAACTAAAGTGGGGGGCCTTATGCTAATGTGCCTACGTGTTCTCCTGCCAAGATATGATTATATTTGCTATTGTGTTGTGCCTGCATACTATCCTAATATTTGTATGGTAATTGAAGTAGAGGGCCTCTTATTACTGTGCCTACGTAATAATATTTGTGATAATATTTGCTTTTGTGTTGTGCCTGCATGCTGTCTTAATATTTGCAGGGTAATTGAAGTGGGCCTCGTGCTGCTGTGCTTACATGCTGTTCTGTCAAGATGTGATAATATTTGTAAGGTAACTGAAATGGGGGCCTCAGGTTGCTCTTGTGTTGTGCCTACATGCTGTCCTGTTAATATGTGATAATATTTGTTTTCTGTTCTATCAAGATGTTACATGTTGTCTTGTTAAGATATGATAATATTTGCTTTCTATCTTGTCAAGATGTTGCATACTGTCCCATCAAGATGTAGTAATATTTGCTTTCTGTCCTTTCAAGATATAATAATATTTGTAGGGCAACTGAAGTGTCATGCTGCTCAAGATGTGATAATATTTGCAGGGTAACTGAAGAGGGACCTTGTGCTGCTCTTGTACTATGCTTACATGCTATCTCTGTCCTGCCAAGATGTTATATGTTGTCCTGTTAAGATATGATAATATTTACTCTCTATCTTATCAAGATGCAACATGACATCCTGTCAAGATATGGTAATATTTGCTCTTTGTTCTATCAAGATGTGATAATATTTGCTCTTGTGCCTATGTGCTGTCTAGTCAAGATGTGATAATATTTGCTCTTGTGCCTATATGCTGTCTAGTCAAGATGTGATAATATTTGTTGTTGCACTGTGCCTAAATGTTGTCCTGTCAAGACGTGATATATTTGCTATGTTGTGCTTGCATACTGTCCTATTAACACATGATAATATTTGTAAATTTGATAGTGGAAGGAATCAAACCTTCTACTACTGGAGAGTAGTCGTAAAGTTCTAATTGCTCGACTCACTATTTGTTCCTTATGCAACTTTGCAAGCACACATAATTTCTATTCTCTCGTTCTTCTATTCACTAACTGTAGACATCTAAATTTGGATCAATTAGTCAAGAAAGCATTATAGACTATCTTGATTAATTAATATAAATGGATAGCCCAAGCCAATGCCTAATTGTTTGGAGGAATGAACTTCATTTAATTTTAAGCCCAAGTTAAGCAAATTAGGCCGAAATAATTGTACTGGGTTGGCCCAATGTGGTGTTTGTACAGCAGTAATGGTATTATTTCAATATGAAATTTTTGAGTAGTATATTGTTTTGTATAATTCTTTACACGATCAAATTATTCTAACACGAATGTGTCAGTGGCGTATAATTTATTTTTTAATTTTTTATGTAAAATCTTTTAAAATTGCTCATTAGTATAAAACATAGTTTTTTAATAAGTGGTATAAGAATACTACTGACCTAATATAAATGGAAAAAATTGATATATGTTATATTCTTTTTCTTAGGATGATTGGTATTCAAGTCAAATTATGATGAGCTTCATTCCATTTTTGACGTCGAAGAAAAATACATAGATTCTAATCTAATTTAGGTTGCCAAGCAATAAAATGATAATAGGGATTCGTACACATTTTGGCGGAAACAAATCCAAGGTGAAAATGTTTTTCCATTTCCAATCATATTGTGTTCGCTAGGGGCAAAAGGGACACTTTGCACAAATATTTTTGTAACATGGATGATATCTGTTATCCTCTCTTCTTTAAACACAGAGGAAGGAGAATCTCCAAAACCCACAAAAGCAGAAAATTGACCAATCAAAACCACCCAACTCAGCCACCCTTACTCATATCTCCGCCTTATCCTCTCTCCACCACTAGTCACCTTCCTCCAAAATCTAAAAACCATCCCTCCACACGCCCATTCCTCGCTCTCCATTTCTCCTTCCTGCACAAAACCTTCCTTCCTCTCATCCCCCAAGGAAATTATCGCCAAAAATCCATCAAAATGTCTCTGACAATTCCCACAAATCTTTCCACTGCAATTGCAACCCCAAAGCTGAACTCCCAATTCAGCATAAAGCCCCGAGCTGCTACGATCGTATGCTCAGCTAATTCTCCTAGCCAAAGTACATCTGCTTCAACCTCAGAGCAATCTTCAACCCCATCACTTAAGGCATTTTCGGCTGCACTTGCACTTTCATCCATTCTTTTATCGGCCCCGGTGCTCCCCGCATCGGCCGATATCGCGGGGCTGATTCCCTGCAAGGAATCAAAGCAGTTTGCCAAGCGTGAGAAGCAAGAAATCAAGAAGCTTGAGTCATCCCTCAAGCTTTATGCCCCGGACAGTGCTCCTGCTCTTGCCATTAACGCCACTATCGAGAAGACTAAACGCCGGTTAGTCCAAAAAGTTGAACATTCAATTTCTAATTGGGCTGAAGCAGAAGGTTTTTGAAATTTAAATTCTGAATCGTCAAAATTTCAGTATTTCGAGAGTGTAGATTTGTACCATTAGTCTTTTTCTTGCAATGAAAGCTGAATAACATATCTAAAAGTGAAATGTTAACCGAGTTTGCAGGTTTGACAATTATGGTAAGCAAGGATTGTTATGTGGATCAGATGGATTGCCTCACTTGATAGTGAGTGGAGATCAGAGGCACTGGGGTGAGTTTATTACTCCAGGGATTTTGTTCCTGTACATTGCTGGATGGATTGGGTGGGTTGGAAGGAGCTACTTGATTGCTATCAGGGAGGAAAAGAAGCCAACACAGAAGGAGATTATCATTGATGTTCCATTGGCCTCAAGGCTTGTGTGGAGAGGATTCATTTGGCCTGTTGCTGCCTACAGAGAGCTCGTAAATGGAGAGCTCATTGACCCTTCTGTCTAATTCAGTTTATCATCAGGTTTGAGAATTGACCTCTCTATAATTTTTTTTTTTTTTGGTTACATCTTTATCATTTGTTACCGTCTGTTATGGTTTCTTTTATAAATTTTTAGGCAAAACAAGCATAAAAAGTAGACAAATTATATCATAACGATGTGTAAAAAGTTTTTGGGGTGCATATACATCATCTCTTTTACAATAAACACATCACTAGAAATTTAACCCTAGTCGTCCCTTACTGTATTCCTTACAAAGTCAGGAATGGTGAATCAGATTTTCGTCCAATTTGTTTGATTTCCATCTGTGTCAAACACAAAATTATATCATATTATTACAAAATTACGTTGTATCATTTTACTAAATAGAACGAGAATTGGAGTGAAGTAATTTTATATAATTTTACATTGATACAGCTAGTTTTATATTATACACTATTTGACACAAATAAAAAAATTAAACAAGGATCTGAACTGTAGAAACGGCATAACAACTAGAAGATAAAACTTTAAGCAATTAAGACAGCAAAATATATAATCCTCAATCCCAATTTAAGCATTCCTCTTGTGGACAATTTTTTAATAAGCAAACTCATAATTACAGTAAAATGAAAAATTAATCAATAACTTTTCGGTGATTATGAATTTTTCTAGAGTATTTTATTTGGTTATTTTTATATTATGTACCGATGAGACTGAAGGCGCATTGAAGATGCAGTGAAGGACTTGAATTTGGAGCTGGTTCGGGAGAGTGATGATGGAAAAATTCTTGTATCTAAAAGCTGTAAACTTAATTTGTATCTACTAGTTTCTTTGGAGTGACATCAACCAATAGAAGCTGCTTTTTATTTGGGTGACTGCTTATGAGTTATGAAATGTCCAATATTTCATTCATTTTCTGTTCTTACCTGGACTTCATTTGCAAATATTTGTTTCTAAAAGTCTGATCTTTCTTTCAACACAATTCTTTCCCTACATTTGGTCATTAAAGCTAGGAAAAAAGAAATCTCGAACTGTAATTTTATACTGTTCCGAGCAATCGAATAACAAAAAGAGCTATGGATTAAGTACATGATGTATAAAAACAACAATAAAATGGATTGGCTCTTAATTTCTTTTTGCTCAACATGTTTTTAGGTTTTGATTTTCAAAAATATAATTTGTTATGTGCCTTGACCTCTTAAGTGGAATCGTAAAACTCTACCCAATCAACTCTCTATTTGTTATTTGTTATTGAGACTTAGTCTCTTAGAATATATCCTTTCACTATTCTCAATTAGAAACAAATTACAAAGCTTTCTTTCAAGGAGCATCGGCCTTTTACTTTTATTCGTCCATTTTGTATTTACCAAACAGAATTATGCTACTAACATTATTGCATGAGGCAAGATTGAACAAAAAATTTATATAGCACCCATAGTTTTTGCCTCTTAAAAACACGGAAGAAAGGAATTTCGAGAAAAGAAAAATTAAGAACTGTCCAGTTCTTTTTCTATCTTTCAAGCATTTAATTCCTATATTTGGCATAATCTCGCAAATCACAAAATAACTCCCAAATCCTTCGTAAAAAAGATGCCCCATGATGAAGTGTACATGCACCATATCAAAATTTTAGAAGAATTAAAATAAAGAGATAGTTTAAATCATTTTTTCTGGGTAACTTCTGAGCAGGCACATATTTGCCTTGTTGTGATGTTTTATATGTGATCGTTGCAATGCACTAATGGAAGTACCATTTGGTGGGAGGATAAACGAAGATCTACTTAATAGAAAGAAATAAACAAGAGAATTATTGTAAAACCACGTCAAAACTACCATGGAAAGATTTGCATATGGTATAGACTTTTAGGTTTTTTTTTTCCAATTTATTACATATGGATTTTGTTTTTTTTTTTTTTTGGCTTTTTTGACTGGAATAGCAAATTTGTTAGTGTAAATCAGCTAGAATAAAAGCACTTCAGATCCCCTGCCTTTTTTATTGGTATTTAATTGTATATAATGCAAAACTACATTGCATTAGTGTAAAATTATGTTTACCATTAATGATACAATATAATTTTATATTAGACACAATTGAAAAAAAAAAAAAAAGAGGTCTGAATTGAAATAAACGGTTCAATAACTGATGGAATATCTTCCATCCAAAAAGGAGCATTCAGTACACAAAGTCACCATTTTTAGAACTGATGGCGGAATACATACATGGATCCAAGGCTGGGATGATTCACATTATTTTGCACACCGTTTACACTCTAACCCAATTGATGACAGTATCACACCCTCCTGCGTAAAAATTGTACATTTAATTTGTCTTTTGAGCATCAAACCTTGATTATTAAAATACTTGACGGTTATATGTGATTCATTCTTGCACAAGCTAGTTAGTTTGATAACGAAGGTGTAACTTAGTTGGTAAAACGTTTCACCTGAAATCTATAAGTCATGAGTTCAAGTCACCAAGAAGTAAATAAAGTTTCACCGTTAATCCTCTTTAAACAAAACAAAAAAAAAAAAAAAAAAAAGCTAGATAGTCCCGTTTGGGATTGTGAAGGTTGATGTGAAAGTACTTTTATTAGTTTAGTGCTTTCAAAATCCCTTGTTGGAGTTGCAGCTTGTTGGGCTACAATGACCTGAAACAAGCAACGAATGCCCCAACTGCAGGGTTGAAAGTTTTTGACAGCCCAAATGCACTTTTAAAATGAGGATATACTAAATCGTGGTTTTCCACATTTACACGTAATCACGCCTTAGAATAGGATCTGAAGACGTGGCCTTAAGGGTGTTTGTATTTCGGGCCCTCACAAGGTGAGAAATGGAAGGCGGTAATTTTAGTATGCATGTCAGATAACGCTTTCATCAACGGGCAACTGGGCATTAACACTACACGCTATCCAGAACAAGTCTGTATGATTGATACTTTTCAACAGAAAGTTTCATCGTATATCTCTTTTTTCTGCATGACTTTAATTTTTTTTTTATTTCCAATGAAAGAAGAACAAAAAGATGAAAGTATCATTTATTCTACTATCTCTCACTGCTTTTTTACCAGTGAGAAATTATGTTCAGCTATACGTTCTAATAAAGCTCTAAAATTAAGTTCACTACAAAGAGGGAAAAAAAAAAAAAAGAGAGTTAGGTCTTTATACAGAGAACTCTATCACAATAAAATGCAGCCTCTTACTCTTCTTAAGGGTCCAATTATAGGTTCTATTTCGTAAAGAGAATATGATCAAATAATTAAATGAGAATCAAAACTGCATATCCATTTTTTTTATTTGGCTAAAAAGTGACAATGTACTTGATGATAATGAGGAAGCTATTCATCATATTCATTTAGTCACTGGACTGGTTCCAGCTGATTGATAAAGTGGGCTGTTTGTTACAAATCTGTACACTGATTTTTTCTTTTTGTGCAATTGTTCCTTCAAATGATGAATTTTTGCATCAACTCTTGAAGAAAATCCAATTTGAGTCCTCCTGTTGGAGTTCTGTTGCTCCCTCAACCACATTGGAGCATCTGTGATATCTTTCTTGCAGTGTCTGATCTCTTGGATTACTTGATCATCCGTAGGGTAGAAAGATCTCTGGATTATACTGTGTATGAAGTATGGAAGAAGAGAAACAACAACTACAAGCAATGTTACAATCCAATAAATTGGTACTGTCCCAATGGCTTCAATGAGGATGTGAAAAGCGCCTTGAGAATACGCTCGGGGAAGGGCACCATACACGACCAAGAAGATATACCAGCAGAAGATGCTTCCCCAGATGAGAACATGGCTAATCCAAGTGAAGTGTGTGATTACGAGTGCTATCTGGCAGTTTACTGTCCAGATTACACAGGTATACATGATGGTACCGATATGTGTGATGTCTGCCACAGTTCCATCTCCTCTGAATGCAGCTGGGGAGAGAATGTACATGGCCATTGTGAAGATAGCTAAAGATGACAGAACGCCATTTACTATCCAGCCAATAATACGCTTCCAACTGAAAGATATGTTTCTTTGTCCCTGTTGATAAAGTGCTGGAAACTTTTCCAGTTGCATTAAAATATTAAAACAAAGTTAGAATCCTGTAAGTAGATTGTTGCTTTCAAAGGGAGGGGGAGGAAAAGAATTGGTGGTTCCAGATCTATAACACTTTTGTAGCACTTTTGTCTTCTTACCTGCAAACAGACATCAGCCGAGACATCCTGCTCCAGAACACCTAATGAGATCACAGGCAAGGATGTCAACAGAACATTGAACATGACCATGTACCAATCGTCATACAAATCGTCCCCAGAAAATTTGTTGTAAACTTCATTGTAGAATAATGTTAAACCAAATGTGACATTTTTGTACACAAAATAGAGTATCTGCAGCAGGACAAAAAAACTGTCAATGAATCTTATGACAGAGAATGAAAAGAATTTACTCTTCTTTTACTCGTATCAATATGTGGGAGAATGTGTAGAGTTCAACAGGATGGAAATCTTACCATCATGGAGATTCTCTTGTAGCACCAATGCCCGTGAACTATTAGTAGTCGTTCCAAGAAATAAAACTGAGGCAAAGAAAAGTCACTTGCCATAACAGCCTGCAAGTTGCAATTATTTAAGATTTCAGAAAATTTTTCCGGGAAAAAAAATGATTTCTGAATTTGATTCCTCAAAAGCTATTCCCCCCCCCCCCTTCCCCCCCCCCTTCCCCCCCTTCTCTCATTCTCTTTCAGCCTAGCAGTTTGGCAAAAGAGACTAGCTTGTGTATATTTTCTCGAAACTTCCTATAAAGAAGTCACCTCATTTCAATGTGGAATTTCGTTAGATAACTGCTAAACTTCTATTATCTTCCAGAGTTTTGGTATTATTTCATCGATCAGTGTCACAGCTTCTGGAAAATTGCTAATCAAACTTCTAAAAATAGAAGTTATAGGCATACAGTCAAAATGCTTTATGCATGACGATTTGTACATGCAATGAAAAACAGGCCAGCTAACACAAAGTCTACCAAGATGGCTGAAGTAGGTTTTTCAAATTCATGATTCTCATATTAAACACAACCCGATATATAAATCAAACAAATGACTATGATGGTTTTTCTCTTCCTTTTTCCTGACCAGGAGTAAAATCAAATTTTGCAGAAAGCAGCAGCTCAATAAGTAATCTAGGCTTCTTCATTCATAACAAGCTAAAATCAAAGAAGGTTAAGAATAGGGGCAAGGTTGTGCAAGTCTATACATTCAAAAGCATCTGCTTATGCACTAGGCTTATTCATTCACGATAAGTAAAAGCTAATTTCATCGAAAGTATTTGAACATACAGGATCTTTGGAAACATGGTTATAAAATTCACAGCAAGATAAGAAGAAGCCAGCCAACAGTCACCTGCATTCCTTCCATGCCACTGATTCCCACTCCAATATCAGCTTCTTGAATCATGCCAACATCGTTTGCTCCATCTCCAATTGCTAAAGTTGTCTTGCCTGTGTACTCTTTAACTAGGCGAGTAATCTGGAAGCGCCAAAACATGTCAAGGTACAAAAGAAACAGCAATGCGCATAAATCTTGCTTTAGGTATGAAGATATAGGTCGTTGTTGTCAGTATTGGTTACTAATTTGAAGATCATGTATAAAGAGAAAGCAAATCCGAGAGCTATTTTGTCATTAGTTAGTTGATGTAGAATTATATACAAAACAAGCCAATTAGTCCAATTCTTAAAAGAGATTTGCAAAAATCATTGCAGAAAAGCATGCTCATATCTCATTCAACATCATTGAGAACAACTGGATAGAGATACAATGTGGCAATATAGACAATGAAAACTACTCAGAATACCTACGAATGAAATAGAAATACAATATGGCAATATAGAGAAGAAAAAAGGAAGACATGAGAGAGAGACAGAGAACATAGCACGCAACCTTATTAAACAGAAGTGAAATTTGTACTTTCAGCCGAGAGATTTCAGAAGAATTATGTTGTTACATTGAACTACTTGCAATCCAATTCCTTGTCCTTTTTCCACTTTGACATTTAAGTAGGAATCTTGGGAACAAACTTGTAGAAAAATCAGTATAAGCATGGAGTTCCAGTTCAATATGGATATTCCATTTCTACTCAATAGCCTCTTGTCAAAGTAGTGGATGCTTAAATATCTTAATGCCAATAGAAGAAGTATCAGTAGTAAAAGAAGGTGTGGGGAAGAAGCACGGACTGACTGATCCTACCAAAGCTTTTTGCTTGGGAGAAACACGGCAGCATATAACTGAATCACAGATAACTGCTAACTGTAGGAACTGTCTGCTGATCTGACTTCTTAAAGCAATTTCAATAGCCTTCCCATCCACTATCAAAGCAGAAGGTGTGTCCTTTCTGTTTCCTTCAATAATTTCTTGATATGAGTTTTGGATTTGGGTTAAAATATCTGCTTCCACGGCCTGAAGAAAACTAGACAAAGAAGAATAACTTAATTCCAGTCTATTGTTTACTTTCATTTTGTTGCTTCTATCTTGCTAATTATTATCTCTTATGCACATCTTGTAGCGGTAAGTCACATAAAATGGTTTTCACCTTTGACAGAAAATTGGAATCAGCCTCTTTGCTCAAATTCAAATGAAACTGTTTCATGTCATTGCGAAGTAAACTGCAAGCAAATCTGCCAAATTGCATAAAAAAAAAAAAAAGTTACTTTAGCTATTACTAACTTCAGGGACATCATGTGAAGAGTGTCTATTTAACTTACCAAAAAGTCGTATCAATTAAAAAGAAGGGACAAAAGTCTTACCCAATATTGACTGCCGTTTCTCTTTTATCACCAGTAAGCAGCCAGATCTTCAGCCCAGCTTGTGCGAGTTTATCAATGCACTCAGGAACCTGTAATCAAATTTGCGAAGTAAGTTAACATGGGTATTCCTACAGTGGTAGGAAATTTATCAAGTGAAGCAGCATAGTATTCCAATTTACTGTACAACCTTATTTGCGGGAGGGCTGATGTGTTAACTTTTAATGAACCATGTTAAAGCAAATACTGATATTGACGTATCTAGAGAGCTAATATGTCCTCCAGGATGATATCCAATTGATAGAGAATTCTAGTGTTGAATTGACTCGATGTACTCCAAGGGATGGAAATTGATTTCGCACTTAAAATACTATGAAAACATGAAAGGTAAACATGGTGAATAAGATGCTCAAAATCATAATCAAGTAAAATATCTAATTCTCAATCACATGAAACTTGAAATCTTGAGACAAACAGAAAAGCAATTCGGAGTTGATAACATTGATTCTGCACAATCAGGTCCTTATGCAAAACTGGCCCTACTGAAAATGCATTATCACACTTCTACTACTGTTTCCAAAATTGACGTCTAGTACATATAATTCCATGACAGGGGAATTTTCTGAAACTTGACTGATATATTTCACATACTGGAGGATGTGGATGTGGTGAAATGCAAATTTTGAGACGGTAAATAAGGAAAAGTTGTAGAACACTGAGAGACAGAAAGGTAGGATGTGAGCTAACCCCCTTTTGTAGCTTATCCTCAATTGCTACTGCACCCAGTAAAAACAAATCTTTTTCAATCACTTCAGAGGCATGCTCGAGTAGCTGTTCTCTTTCAGTACCAACTGTGGTTTTGGCTTTTGTAAATTCTGTATTCCAACTTTTATATTCGGACACTTCAATTTTTTTGTATGCAAACAACATTGTACGTAGGCCATCTTCTGCATAATTTGACAGATGAGCCATTGTTGCTTGTTGATATGTCCTGCCGTTGTCTGCAAGCCTGTCGAAAATGACACTGGAAATCACAATAAACAGGTCAATGAGGTGTATAGAAAATCTTTGATGTCTTCATTTGAATGCAATAAATAATTTACATCCAAAAATATTAAGTCATTGCTGAACCCTAGTTAAAATATCCAAGAAATTTTTGTAAAAAAAAGGATAGTGAAACCAACAAAGTGCACGTGCACAATTTTCTTAGCATTGGAATTTGAATTTTAAGCCAACACTTACTTGTCAGCTCCTTTGCAAAGGAGAATGATATCTCCATTCTCATTGCTCACTATGACAGACATTCTTTTCCTGGAACTATTGAACTCTAAAAGATTCAGAAGCTTGTACTCCCTGATATTTGCAAGTGCATGTTGGTAATAATAATATCAGAAGTCGCAATAAATAAGACTGCTTTAAAAAGAAGAATCTGAAGGAAAGATCAGAAAAGATTTATATCAAAGTTGAAGTTTCACCTCTTCACCTCCATTCTAGAAGAGGGATCAAGCTCTTCAAGAACCATCACAGATTGAGTTCTTTGGCAGAATTTGAATCCAAACTCTTGAGCTGCAATCAGAAAAGCAACTTCTTCAGGGGACTCTGCTTCATATTTCAGTTTGTTACTGTTTTCATCTTCAATAGGAATGCCTGTATGACATAGAGCCATGACTCTGAAAAACATTGTCATGTCATATACATTGGACCTATAAATCCACATTTTGTTCATGAGACGATCATCTCTAAAATTGAAACCCTTAGGAAGAGATTCTTTGCCAGATACAGAGATTTTTTGATTTCCAATATCTGAATTCTCTATGGCATGATCACATCCTAGAACAGCTTTCTTTGCGTCAATGTTAGCTGTAGAGAGCTCAAACATCTCAACACTTCGTCCTGAGGAATCTGATCCATCCAAACCGAACCGATACCTTGCCACCTCAATGTTCATTCTTCTAGAAGCTGCAAGATCAACTTCATTTATTTCACCGCCATAGGATATTCCTTCTATGGAAAACTTCTTGAATTCCATCTGATTACAAGTCAGGGTTCCTGTTTTGTCTGAGAGAATCATTTCCACCTGTCCAAGTTCCTCATTTAAGTTGGATGTTCGGGCTTCAACTGCCTTACCCATTGATTCATCGTACATCCTCAGATCCTTATTGATGAGCATTGCTTGTAGAACTTTGACAATTTCAATGGAGACATAGAGGGAAATGGGAATCAAGTAACCATACAATATGAGGGCTCTTACAAATTGCAAGAAAAACGAAACTGGGGGATTTGATGGGTTAAACGATGAATCAACGTTTTCTTGCAAGCGAAGGTACCACCACTTACCTGCTTCAGATTTCAAGACCAATGCGGAGCCAATTGAGGTCACTAATGAAATCATAACCAATAAAAAGAAAAGAGCATATATAACATGGTCAAGTCTTCTTTCAATCCGACTTCTTTTGGACGGTGATCTGGTGGAATTTCTCACTGCTTTTGCGTCTGGTCCGCTAAAGATCACTACTCCATATATGTATTCTGTATTCCGAAGTTTTGAGTCTCTTAGTAGAATCTGGGTTGGAGACAGAGGATATATTTCATTATCAAACTCCAAATTTCCTACGAAACTATATAGGTTTGGATTTGGGTCCTCACAGTGTATTGTGGCTTGGAATTTTGAAAATTCGGCATCATCATCCAGGCTAAGTGTTACTTCTAAGCTTCTTTTAAATTTCAGATTGGTTTCTCCATCAAGGTTCATGGTCTCAACATAACAAACACCATCGCTGTAGCTTGATGCCAGCAAGAGGAGATCACTTGGAAAGTACTCATTCTTGCTTACTTTCACAATATCCCCAACAGAAAGTTCTTTCCAGGTTTTTTCAACAAAGAAGCCGTTTCCCGAGTGAACCTTGACTTTCCGGGAGTTCACATTCATGTCCTACAAATTTTAGAAAGCCAATATCATTTCCAATTATATATGCACTCAAGTCCAGGAAAATAGTAATACTCAGCTTCCTGAAAATCAGAAGAAGCAGCTTCAAATATTTTGAGAAACACAAGACATCATAACTTCGGCAATTAGGTAATGAATATCTGCTATATCAACCTCTAAAATCTTCCCTTGATAATCGTAGGCCATGAAACTGATTTACTAAGCAAAGCAATGGAAATTGATAAAAAACACACGGTAAAGAAAATGAAACAACCCAACTTTTATCATATTGAAACAAATAAATGGAAAACATTTGTAATCTAATTATGATTGGATAGTTGAAAACTGGCACCAGAGGAGATAACGAAACTAAACATATTTGCCAATGAGCTACCTGCAAAAATCTACTCCAATCTTCCATCGCTTCTTTGAGCATACTGATTCCCACAACGAATACCAGCGGTGCAATCAGACTTGCAGGAGTAAAAGGAGCCAATGAAGCAACAGACAATGCTGCTCCTAATAGAAAATACAGATTGGCAACTCTACGAAATTGTTCGAAAAGTGCTCTAGGAAAGAAGGTCAGAAAATTGTACTTAGTAGTTGATACATAATTGTTGGGATACTTGTGTGGCTTGATCTTGTGCAGCTGAGGCTGATTGCAGAAAACCACCCGCGAAAATCCAGGCTGGCCAAGAATCTGTTGATTAGGTGCTTCGTTATCAGCAGTCCGAGGATTTAAACATGAAAATGTATAAAGTTTGCTCCATTTAATCTTCTGCTGCTTTTGCTTCCTTTTCCCTGATGCCTTCAACATCTTCCTTGAAGGCCAAACTTAATTAATCCCTCAGTCCTCACAACTTCTTCGCATCCCTCAAAACCTTATATTCAACTAAAACACATCAGAAAAAATGCTTCAAAATTTATTCAGTAATTGTTTCTTGTGGGTTGTTTGTAAATGAATACATGAATATTCTCCAGAAGACTTTTTCTTTTGTCAAGTTAAGGATCTCAATCGTCAATCTCAAAGCAAAGAACTACTTAAAACTTGTCCGTTGCTAAATGTCTGTGTTAGAAATGATTCTTATACACAATTGATGATTCTAAAACTTGCTAGCCTTTCAGCATCTGCAATTCCTACAAAACAAGAAAAGTAAACAAAGAGTTTCTTGTATCAGTGCCGGCCTTGTATAAAAAATAACTAAAATCTAAATTTTCCTCTATAATTTGACCTTGGAACATCATTGATAAGTCCGAAGGTTCACGTAATAATTCTCATGCTCCAATTTAATATACTACTAAAATCAGCAAACTGTCAAGTGTACGTAATAAATATTAGAAAAGATAAAGTTGAATGCGTCTACCTTCATTCTCTACCGCGTTTCATGGTTACTCCACATTTGAGCAAATGGGATTAATCTGTTGAAACTTGAAACTAAACTAATTAAGGTGACCTCTAGATTCGAGAAGTATTTCCTGCTTTTATTGCAAATGGAAGATTGGAGACTCAAAGTCAACTAGACCATTAGTGGGGGGATCACAATTTACAACATCAATTCTAGTGTACTTCTTTCATTGTTTTTGTGCACAATAATCATTTTTGTGAGTAAAATTGGAAAAAAAAAAAAGTAGGTTATCCAACACGTCTAAGTAGAAATATTATACTCATGTTATACCATTCTTGTATGTAGATAGACCCTATCCCAGCTACGTTAGGGTTGAAGCATAATTTCCCTACAATAGTAACTATGATTACTGGTGAAGTGTGCAAGGTTAATTAACATATAATGCACCATACAATCACATAATATATTATAAAAATATAAGCAAAGATGTGTCATGGGTCTCAAGCGTATAATGTCCGGAGTTCAACACTCTTCAACTCGTGTAGTTGCTATTCCCTTTCTTCGGATCAAATATCAAAATTTAAAGAAAAACAATTATACCACTAGATTTTCATTTCATTTAAGCGCTAAAACTAAAGATAAAATTTTTATTTCATTTAAGGTCTAAAATTATAGGCTAGATTTTGGTTCCATTTAAGTGCTAAAATTATAGACTAGATTTTCGTTCAGTTTGAGGTCTAGAATTATAGACTAGATTTTCACACCACTTAAGGAGGGCTAAAATTATAAAATAGAATTTCATTCCATTTAGGGGCTAAATTTATAGACCAGATTTTCATTCCATTAAAGGTCTAAAATTATAGAATAGATTTTCATTCCAATTAAGGGCTAAAATCAGAGACTAGGTTTTCATAACATTTAAGGAGGGCTAAATTTATAGACTAGATTTTCATTCATTTTAAGCGAAAAAAGTATACAACAAGTTGACACAAATAAGAAAATGCGGTAATCGTCATGTTGGTTATGGAAAAATACCTTCGTGAGCTTCCCCTAAAATAAGTACTTCTCAATGAATAAGATATCAATCATGATATTTAATTATGATAAAATATATAAATTTGCTGATGCAAAATCTTTTTAACTTGTTTAAAGCATGGGTTAATTTCGTTTGGACCTCCAAGTAACCAAGGCTCAGTTTAGAGCATCTGAAAACAAAAGGATTTCAATTTCACCCCCCAAACAAGAAAGGATGTTCCAGTTTGATTCCAAGTTGCATTTCCATTTACTATTGAACGTCTAAATCAATTAAGAAGGACCTAAGCACTAAGGGAAGACAGTCGTGCATTGGTGACATTAAGTGATGAAAGTTTAATGTATGGTAAGTACTTTGTCTAGTGCTTGCCTTTTCAATTAATAGTAAAAACCATGATTAAATCATATAAATATGAGAACAAAATTTATGTACCTGCTAAATTATTTTCATGGTTATGGTTATTTGACTATTTTTGGTTTCAAATTAACCATTAAGCAATATTAAGAGTTCACTTATAGCTACCAAACTCTTTTCTTTTTTTTTATTTCCAATTTCAAGTAGGCTATTAAACTATTAAAACTTGTACAATTCGAACCATTCTCTTAGGTTCCGAGTTTTTAAAAATTCAATATCCATCAAGCATATCATTTTAAGAATTCAATAATTAATTTTAAACAAAAATAGTTTGGTTGCTATAAGTGAACTATGAAAAAAGCTAAGTGACCATATAAATTTTTGCCCAATAAATATGCCTGATATATTATTCTCCTTCCACTTAAGACCTGTTTTGAGGCATGGAGTTTACGTTAGATGTTAAATAGTAAACGATACTGGACCTAAAGGACGGATTAAATAATTGGATTGCCTCGATGGCTAATTAGGAGCATTTTTCTTGTTTGGACAAACTTGAAGCTTTTTGCACCTGTAGAGGTTCAATTAAAATTTTTTCATTACTTTAGAGGCCCAAAATATAAATTAACACTGCGATCTCGGTTTTTTTTTTTTTTTTTGCCCCAAAATTACTTTTGAGATAATGTACTCACTGTACTCGGAAGTAATGCAACTTCAATGACTTAATACATATGACTAATTACATCTATTGAAAGTTGTAACTTTGAGTAGCTTCATAAAATGAATGTTGTTACTAACATGTAAGATACGAAATATCATTACCCAAATTCCCCAGCTCCTGTACTGAAATTTGGACCCATCACATTTTCCTTTCAAAGCATCAAAATCAGTTTTCTTTCTTTTTTTTTTTCTTTTTTTGTGTGGTTTACTAATTAACACAAGTCTCATTCGCAATTAGCAAACTGTCAAAGTATAAAATGTGCTCTGGCATCGTAATATCACAAATTTTAAATAAAACTGACACATCAATCTTCCACGAGATTTACGTTTATCCCATTTTTTTGTTATTATTTTTTGGTACATAAGATTTGATCCGTTCATGAGTATTATACAACAAAACTAAAAAAGAATTTGCCGGCAATCACAAGACAACGAGTGATTAGAACACAAATGAAAAGATTTGCTTACAGTCGAAATGTCCGAGTTCAAATTACTTAATGGTATGAGATAAGAACAAGGGAAAGATTATTTCTAGGTTCTTTTATTGATGTCATATCAATTTCTTGTAGGAATGAATAAAGGGTCAAGCGATTATAACTCTTTGATGTCATATGAATTCTTTGTGAGAACGAATAAAATGTCGAGCAGTTATAACTCTATGATTTCACTTTGGAGGTCAAGGATTCGAATCCTACTAACGTCAGAAATCTCCTTCCCCACGTAATAGTGTAGGATTAAATATATATATATATATATATATATATATATATATATATATCAATTCCTTGTAGGTTTATGGGAAGAGATTATGCACTCTGGCCGGACCCTGGATTGTGAGTTCTACTAGGTAGTAGACAAGGCACCAAAAAAAAATATTCTTGTTTCTGTCGTTTTACAAGTAAAGCATCATTTGTACAACGTACAAACGACAATCTGGTTGCTACTTCTGGAACTTGTCAATATTTTGTCATTTCCCATTTGTTTTATTGATTAATCTTATGTACACTAATAATGTGTACAAGAATAAATTTTACACGAGAAGGTTTGAATTCATGATATATCATTGTTAGTGATGTTTGATATCCGTTTTTGTACACGATATATGAATTCAAATTCGCTCATTAAAAAAAAAAATTTATACAGTGAACATGTATTATAAAAGTTCTTTTTTTTTTAGTGAGTATAGTTTGGAGATTAAGTCTAGAGCAATGATAAATTTTTTATCTCAGACCCTAAAGTCTTGTAATTAACAGCCTTTTTTACCTACTTTTTAGCTTTTGATTTTGTAATATCTATTTTGTGATTTTTTAACTATTTTTTTATCCTACGATTAGATTTTGTTTAAACTAAAATCAGGAGCAATTATTTTTTAATTTTTTAAAATTGATTTTTACAAAAATCAGAATATGTTGAGAACGAGCTCTAAGCCTTGAGCTCGTACTAACTTATTAGGCCAATTCAATGGGTAAATGATTCCTTTTGAACTCTAAATTTGGAGGTTGTCCTTGGGCCAATTCAGTTCAGTTGGCGAAAAGCTAGCTCTTGCACTCTAAAGGACGTATATAGAAAAATTAGGGTACAGTTTCTACCAAACAAATATAAGGGGAAAAACGGAAAAGAGAAGCATAATGGTTAGAAAAAGAAACCCTTGTACTTTGTACATAATTTGACATCCACATTATATAAATTCTCAACTCTAGACAACTTAACTTCACGCACCGATCAACTAATCGATCCTTAAGTTGATCGGTCCGACCAATTCAATCGATTGAATTAACTTTCTCTTTTATTTTTTGAAAAAAAATTAATGTTTTTGAAATGTTCTAAAAATATATTAAAAACATATAAAAGTGTAATATTATATATTTTCAAGTTTAGTTTTCTGCATTTGATGTGAAAATAAGTATAATAATAAAATGGTTTATCAAAAAAAAGTAAAAAAATTTGCAAAATCAACAATCGGTTCAACTAGTCCGATTTGAGTCAAGAAGTTCAATTTTGATAAGGTTTGAAAGGTTTTAAGTAGGAGTTGACTCGACGATGAACCAAGTCTGCCAGCACCTATCCACCTGAAAAATTTTTATATGAATCCGGTCCGCACCCTACTTGTAAACCTCGTGGTCTACAATAGAGCCACGTAAGCATTCATACATCACTTTCTTCTTGTAGACCTCGTGGTCTAAAATAGAGCCATGTAAGAATTCTTACATTACTTTCTTACATCAGCATGTATCATTATGTTTACGTGGCACTCTGTTAAATCACGAAATCCATAAGTGGGATTGTGGATCCGGTCTATGTAAGAAATTTTCATTTTTGGATCAAACTAGTCAATGCACCTTATTTTAAAAACATTTCTCTAGACGATCCATTTGACACAACGTACAAAAGTACTTATAATTTAAGTCTGATAATTTTTTTCCCCAAAACCACCCTAAGTTTTGTACCATGTAATCAAATTTAGGAAAGGTGTTAATGAAGAGTTGAGACCAAATCCTAATAAAACTCATCCTATCAAAAACAATAAATTTTAATACAACTCATCATGTGGCATTAGGTTGAACCAAAAAGAATTACAAATAATTAAAATTCCAATCCTCGTAAAACTTCTCCATCCAGCATTCCCTTCTATTCTTTAAAATTTCTAATTGTATTAGAAATTCATTATATCATAACATCACCATGCATTAAGAAACAAATGAAAGAAAATGACTTTTGTTTCAAGAGGAAAAGGAAAAATAGAAATAAGAAACCACAGCCTTTAGAAAACAATCTGTTGCTGTGTGCATTGCCTTGCAGCGTTAATTATCTCAATTTGAGACAGTTAAATTGTATACCATAACTAAAAAGAGTTTTAAGTTGATTAAAATCATTCTAACATCGGCATATCAGAATCTAGTTAAAATCTTGACAAGTATAAAAAATTTTGAGAAATTTTTATATTGATAGGGTTCAAGTTCTCACTTATGGACTCTATAGTTTAAACAAAGGCCAAACATCATTTTTTTTATATCAATATACATCATTTAACTCATGTGATCATTGTTCAGATCACAAGATAAATAAATAGGCTTGTAGAACATGTAAAAATTTTTCTAAATTTTTAAATGTTGCACTGTAGGTTTATAATGAGTTATATTCAAATAGGAAAGTAGGTGTAGACTTACACGAGGGATAGAGGTATGATGAGGTGCATCAAAATTAATCATTGTGTTTTGTTTATTTGATGTTATTAATTTACATGTGGCTAAATCCTAATGAAATCCTAACAAGGCCAATGATAGGATGATCCTCATAAACTTTAAACTCAACTAATTTTGTGTTATATACAATTAAGTCACTTATTTCGTGTTATTTGTAATTAGGCCCTTGGACACGCATAACTATTTTTTCCAATATAAAAGTGTTGTTATTAGTTTGATCATCTTTTAGTATTTTTTGTTTCTAGTGTAACTAACTCTACACAGGTTGTAACCCTGAATACTCTTGTAACTAATGATCTTATCAGTGGATTTTGATTTGATGTGTCAAGTTTACATGATTCATTCCACGTGTCAATTTGTGATTTTGTCCTTTCATGATAGGAAGTGTTTGGTTTAGCATCTCTATGCTTGTAAGGCACGTTTAAGTTGAAGAATTTTGGAATAGTAAAAAAAAAACTTCTTATAAGTTGGACATGTTCATGCCCAATGATCACACTTAAGGGACAATGTTTAAGATTGACCACACATAAGACTTCTTGTAAGTTGGGCATGAGCACATCTAATGTAGTGGTTGGGAGAAAAAAAAAAAATAGAAGCCCTTACCTTATCTCTTTTTCTCTTCCCCTCTCTCTCTCTCTCTCTCTCTCTCTCTCTCTCTCTCTCTCTCTCTCTCTCTCTCTCTCTTCTTCACTTCTTTTTCTTCTTTCTCTCTTCACCAACGACCGTCGCCACCCCCTCCTCACAATCTCCTCTTCCTCCTCTCCTCTTTCTCTAGCACTACCACCACTACTTCTTGCCTCTCTCACATCGTGATCACCACTTCCCTCTTCCCTCTCTGTCACTAGCACCTCTCTTTCCCAAATCATGACCCCATCACCAGATTCACTATTTCCTTTTCTCTTGTTCCTTATTCTTTCCTCCAGTCCCCCGACTTCCTCCCTCATCGCTTTCCCAATTGCCATCCTCTTGTGCTCTATCTCGTCAAATGCCACTACCCCAGTGCCCATCGAGTTGTCCATTAGCTGGTTGCTCATCAAAGATCATCGTTCACTGCCATCTGAGGGTGCAATTTGCTGTTTGTTGCTATATTTAGTTTCAGATTCATTTGAAGATATCCATGGTTCATTTTTTTGGTGATAGTTGGCTGTAATTATTAGATTGGTTGTTTGTTGGTCCATTTGGGAATTTCTTGCTGCAAGATTGGTGCTCTATTGGGTCTAATTTGTTTATTGTTGGAGTTGACATGGTATCTTGCCTTCAGGGCGGTCATTATCATTAATAGATTGAACAGATTAGCACTTTCATGTTAAATTTCTAATTTGAGAAATTACACTTGGTATTGTGACACCAAGTCTGGGACCATCACTTGTGTTTTGAACTATGATTTCCATTGGTTGATTATCTTTTTTGTGGTTTGATTGTGTAACTAAAAAACATGGTTAAAAAGAAAGTGACAATTAAGTCTAAGGCCACTGCCCCTCCTCAGCCCACTATTCAAAAAAGTGGACCATCCAATGTCTCTACTTCAGGTCCATGATCTCTGCTTGGTAGGTATAAAAGCCTTTACACATCTTCACCTTCTCATTTTGGAGGCAATTTGAATTTTACAAGGGATGCAAATAAAAAGAGGTATCATGCTTGTTGTGAGTGTCGAATTATCTTTTGTAAATTTATCCATTCTCTAACTTTGGATACTTTGTAGAGTAAGAATGAGGTTAAACAGTTGTTTAATGCAATCAGTTGGTAGAATTATACTACTATCACTTGTTCGACATTTTTTGAGTTGACTAGGGAGTTTTATATTATATTTGAGTTTGATTTGTATGAATGTGTATGACCCCAGCCAGTCTAAGAGTTCCTACCTCAAGGACCTCATGTTGCGGTATATTTAGCCCTTTCTAGCTTACAGTTTCTCAGGCAAGAAAGACATTTTTAAAAATTTTACCAGACGCGAGTTCTTTTTTATTTGGTGCATGATTACTAAGGTCAAAACGAACTTGGTTGTTAGTTAGTTTCACAATTCTAAATAGTACTAGTAAAAAACAAAAAATATGCCTTTGATTCTTAGTTCTTACATTATTCATTTGATAGTGCACGTCGGGGTTTTGAATCTTGCTAACCATGATATGCATTTGGCTTGTGTTATGAAGCCTTTTGATTTGGTTTGTTTGGAGATAATAGGAGTGGTAAGGCTGGTTAATGGTATATTCCGGTTCGCTCCTCCGGGCTGTACACAGCATCCCCTTAAGCACTGTAGAAAATTTTGAAGAAAGATCCGAATATCAAGAGGGCAAACATGAAATAGATCCAGTGATGGATGAAGCATTCGTTTAGGCCCTCTTAAACCAGCATTATAAAGAATTTTGAATGGACTATTTGTTTAGGCCTATTGAATCAGTATTATAAAGGATTTTGAGTGGATGGAACTTTAGCATCAACTGCATACAACAATATTATTAATGAATTGAAGGAGAAACTTACAATAGAGTTTACCAAAGATCATTTGAGGAATCAAATAAAGACACTCCAGAAACACTTCAATGAACTCTTATGATTTCTTTATATATGGGAAATTAAGTAGTTATTTTTGGAAGACATTCACAAAAACATGGTAAACTGAACCTGAAGTTTGGGAAAAACTTGTACAGTTATATGTTAGTTGGACCTTTTTTTTTTTTTTTAACTTTCTTTACTACTTCTTCTTATTTCATCATGGAAATGATATTTATTTTTTAGTTTTCTTTTTACGCTCTTCGGAAAAACCTGAAACTATAAAGTGGAAGACTAAAGTTGTCCACCATTATGATAGTATAGAAGAACTTTGTGCCTAAAACAGGGCAACAGAATGAGGTGCTGAAATAGCGAAATAAAAATGCATGTGTTAGATGAGTGAACCAAATTGAGTGTAGTTTTGAAAGTATTATTGAGATTGACAACATGTTATCTCAAAATGAGATCAATCTAGAGAATTTCAATAATTCAACTAAGGAGTTGGATGCACAACGATTAAAGTCTTGTGACAATAAACAATCTCAAGGTACTACAACAACACAAGATAATAAAAGAAAAGTCAAATGTGAAGAGGAATTTGAAAGTTTGAAGGGTGCACTTCACAATGTTGTTAATGCACCAACATAAGGTAATGCTATTCTCAAAAAATCTAGACAACAGGTATATTTAGAGGAAGAGATTTATGATGAACTTGTTAGTATTGGAGTTGATGCTGACTTAATTGATTATGTTATGTGTTCCTTTGTCACAACACTGAGAAAGCAAGAGGCTTTTTTGGATGCCAGTTAAAGAGGCACATAAATATTTTGAACAAATTGATGGATGGATTTTTATCAGATGTTCGAAATACTTTTCAATACAGAAGTTGATTTTGGAAATTGGAGATGATTCCAATCATCCATTGGACATTTCATGTTTTGAAATTATATAGATCCTTGGATGTATTTTTTGTTTAGAAACTAATAGAATTATTTAGTATTAGGATCTAAATGCTAATGTGGTACATATTTTATTGTTTGTTTTTGGATTTAGAAATCTGAGTGCTCTTGTTATTATAATTATTATCACTGTTATTCTTTTTATGAGCAATTAGTTAGTATGGTACACATTTGTATGACTTGTTTTAATTGGTGCCTCCTTTGTCCAATTGTTTTTGTATGTCTTTGCTCGATTATTCTTCTATCGTGGTTTATCAATCCTTTTATGTAATTATGTTATGATCCCTCTATCTTGTTTATGGGTTATGGGGCCTCGCAATTTAGCTTTTAGCCATTTCCTACAAGTTGGAGCGATGTAACTCCTCAGTATTTTTGTGTAAATTATCAGTATTTTGGTGTAAATCTTCAGCATTTTGGTGTAACCAATTTTCTTTCCAAAATCACCTCGGTTTTTGTGCTTTTTCACTTCAAAATTAGTCCAAATGACAAGATATTAGCTATTCATTTTGCCAAAATAAATCATGGCCGTCAAATTGTGGTAAATGGAAATTGTGAGGCCCCTCATCCTTGTTTATGTTATAGTTAGTTCTTTTTATGTCAGTTGAGTAATCATTATGTTAGGTTTGCTATGCACTTAGAAGAGTTATCGATTTTTTTTTTTTTTTTTTTGTGTCAGCAAATCAAGTTGTTGAAGTTTTATGGGATCAGTTAAGAATCTTGTGGCAATGTGAGAGCTAATGCAAACTTTTAGATAAGAAGCATAAAGCTGACTTGACTAACCATTTCCTCACTTAAGGCCTTTCTAGAGATTATTTTTGGTTTAGGAATAGCAGACCATGATTAATTTAGATTTACTCATCCTGTAGATGGAAAAGATTTACTAGAAAAAAATAAAAGTTTTTTATGCTTGGTGTATCATATATTTGTCATGCATCATTTGGAAACTCAACTTATCATCTTGTAGCAACTATTTCAAAATTTGTCTTGCCAAATATTTTATTTGTTGGAATAAGAAAACAAATCTTTGATCTAAAAACTAAAAAGGTGAATATGTAAAGTTGTATTCTTATCAAATCTTTTCTTTCCAAATCTCTTCAACTCTCAAATAAAAGAAAGATGTTTCTTTTCTTTTCTTTCATTGAGCTCGCAAATAAAATATGCATCTTTTCCCTTCTCTTTTTTTTCCCGAGTTATTTTTTCTTTTCTTTCCTTCATAAACTTCCAAACTAAGCCTAAAGCTTAAAACCTAAAATTTATTGGTAAAATGCCAAAATTTATTTTTAATGAAAAATAGGCTCCATACAATTTTAATATCACCACCCTGATTCCTTTTAATCACTCACTTCGTCATTAATAAGCACAAATGTGCCAAAATTACTTGTGTTGATTGCATACAATAAACATGCATAAAAAAACTTTTCTTCATTATTAAGTACACTAATTAAATTTGCCAAAATCACTGGCGATGATTAGGTATAAAAAAAACATGCATATGGAAACTTTTACAAATTCAAATATATCGGACACTTCTATGGTATATAGAACAAGTTTGCAAATAATAAGTACAATTTTGACAATTCATACGGACCCATCTATTTATAAATTAAATTCACAACTCACGTGTGCCTGTCTTCCTAATTCTCATTTAACCATTATTTTTTGAATGGTACAAGTTGATTTTGCTTTGCACTATAACCAAATCCCAAATATATCTCTCTATAATATAATAGTAAAAATTATAGTTTTAGTTCAAACGTTAGGGGTATATGCAATTTCAATTTTTAAAATTTAGATGAAATCAAATCTACTAATAAATGTTTTAATTTTTCAATACATTTAATCGAATTGACCAGTTTTGTCAAAATATTAATGGAATACAATCATGTCATACCCACGTGCCAATGATCAAATTTTTATATAAATTACAAAAAAAAAATTTAATTGTCATAATTTATAATTTAAGGCACCAATTTGACTTCACATACGATAAATAAGTAAATAAAACTGAAAAAATCTAAACGAAACAATGCATTCTTATATATATATATATCTTTAACTACAAATTTGATAATTTAACTTTTTAAAAAAATTTAGTATCAAAAACTATAATTTTCGCAATATAATAACAAACAAAAGTTCAGGTACCCAAAAGGTGTCAAAACTTGCAATGACTATTTTACCCCTTTGCTTTCCCGAAAAAAGCAATAGCCAAATTCAATCGTCCCGCCTTTTTAGGACGCCCCACTGACCAATTCAAAGCCAACACCAATAAAAACATTCCCACGATTCCCAAGGTTTTTCAATTCACCCCCAGATCTACATTTATTTACAAACTTTACCACCCCACCTTTTCCCCTTCTTCTTCGCCTACCCTCCTACATTACATTCACAACCAGAAATTTCCTCGAAAGCTCCCGCGACAAAGTACCCCCAAGCCTGAGGTCAATTCCGCAATTTACTCAAATTCGATCCCCTATTTTATATATAGAAGAAAATTTTGCATAAATATTTAAATTAAACTTAACTATTAAGCTTTCTTCCCAAGCAATCTCCAATTTGTTTCCTTAACCGACTTTGCTAGCACTTATTATTATTATTTTTTATTTCCTTTATCCAAAAAAAATTTAAAAAAAGAAATTGCTATAAATACATAAAAGTACCAAAAAGCCCCACTAATAATTTCCGAACCCTAATTTTTTCCGCCGCCTTCAGACGCCCATCGATTTTCTTCTCCTTGGCCTTAAAAAAAAGAAAAAAGAAAAGACCCTAGATTCTTCGTTTCCAGTGACTCGTCGGCGTTGTAATTTACCTGATTGATCTTTAGGCTGTCCGATCGGAGTTTTTTTTTGTCAGATCCGTGACGATTGTAGGCCGCTTTTAGGATATTTTGATTTTCACGCGCGGAGGTCTAAACGTATTCGGCACGCGCCGAGATCTCAAGACGGAGAGAAGTATGGTGGTGAACGGACGGCCTTTGAAGAGGTTGAAGAGGCGCGTTACGGCGGATCTATATGATTTTTTTACTTTTCCGGCGGTTGGGGATTCGTCTCCGGTGGCTAATCCCGCCGGATCGGGGCCGTTTAGGAGTTGTATCAGGGCTTTCTTGTCGAAACATGCTCTGTTGCCGCCTCCTTCGTCGCTTTTCCCTCACCTGATGACGTGGCAGATCCTCTTTCGCGTAGGCGATCTGACGATGGCTGACAACAACGGGTCCTCGCCGGCGCCGGCCGTTGTTTGCCTTGATGTTGTTGAGGAGGACGTCTCTAGATCGAGATCTGTGTATTGTGACCAGTGCCGAGTCGTAGGTGAGTTGTCTCAATGAGTCACGCTTCCAAGCGATTCTCTGTATATACATGAGTTAACCATGAATAGCTGCTCTATATAGCTTATATTTCTTGATGCTGCTTTTGCATGTTATATTTTTTGGACTATTTTCCCTTATATTTTGGGATTCACTTTTAAACTTGCTGGTTAGTTGTATTATTGAGGAAAAAAATGCATGCTTGATGTTCTTATGCAGCTTATTTTGTCCCATAAGAAAGGAAGATTTGTAACATGATTGAAGCTGTGTATTTATGGAAACAATTTAATATTTTGACTGCTGTGTATTTACGGAAAACTCTGAGATAAAGGCATTGAAGGAGTACGTATTTTAATATTTTGGCTGCTTGATCTGCTTTAGGTTGGAGTTCTAATCCAGTATGCACGAAGCGCTATCATTTTATAATCAAGGCAGATGGTAATTCCATAGCTGGCTATAACAAGAAGTGTGCTGGTTGTGGTGATACCCTTCATGTGTCCGAGTCTAGGTGAGGATTAACTGGCTTTCATATTTGGCATTTGGTTATTTGTCGATACATGTGGTTCATATACGTTGTGGAACTTGTGCTAAATTCGTAATGTCTGAATTAAGAAGTTGGTTGTGTTGAGTATTTATCGATTGTTAGTTGACTTGGAAACACATTTAAGAGAATCAAATATTTGTTCGTTTAATGGTTTTTGTTTTTGGTCTAAAGTTTAGGATGCACCTTTTTATGTTTTTCATGTCATTATAAGTGTTCTTTTTTGAAGGCCAATAATCTATATTGTGATTGTTCATCTGTAATGTAGTTTTAGTTTCTCTTTTGGATTGATGGCAACAATTTTCATCACTCCTGTTCCAAATTAATGCACCTTTAGGTAATTTTCCTGTTAAAGAAAATCCAGTGGAAGTGCGCTACTCCAAAATTGAAATTGTGTTGGGTATTGTAGAAAGTATATGTTGAGCTTTAAGAATAAGGAAGTTACTGGATCAAACTTTTTGATAGTAGGAGAATTCAAATTAATTTTGATCATTTCATTAAATACTTTTTGGAATATCATCTCCATGGGTCTCGGAGTGGAGTGGTGGGGATGTTTTGACTATTTGTGATAGGGAAATATGTGGGTTTGTGATCTCGTCAAATTCTCAACTCTCATAGTCAGGTGTTACCAAGCACCTTTGCAGTTGGCCACACGGAAGAGTATCGCAACAGCAAATAATCCGTAATGGGATCATTGGATCCATAAATAGTGCAAGTGAGTGCATATTGTTAGGAGACTTGGAAAGTAAACAGACCTCTATCCAGTGAATTACTGCGTTTGCAGTCTCATCCTTGACCAGTCATCACTATTTTTGAACAATTTAATGTCCCTCTATAGCTAGCACCATATGGGGTCTCTTGTGTCTTCCACTTTCTGCCTTGCATACCAGCTGGTAATATTGTTTTTGGGGAATTCCAAAATCTTATAGTTTCTTTGGAATTTCTTAAGAGTTAGTTTGATGACATCTGAAAGCACCTAAACGATTTTGAAATATTACTGTAACATTCCCATTTCTTATCAATTATTTAAGAAATGTACACCAGATTTGTGTTTCTTGCAGTTCTTTATAAGCAGTGCATTCAAGTATACTTTCTTAATTGGATATTCTTTGTCTGTCCAGATGCAAGTCATGTAATCATGTCATGACTACTGAAGATATTAAAGACTGGATATATCATCAATTAGAGGACACAACCCATCTTTTGCACGGTGTTGTACATACAAATGGTTATGGCCACCTTCTCAGAGTCAATGGCAGGGAAAGTGGTTCTAAGCTGCTTTCTGGACGTCATATCATGAACTTCTGGGATCGGATTTGTAGATTACTGGGAGTCAGGTTAGGATCTAGATAACAAATAGTTCGTTTATGTTACATATAAAAGAGATGGAAGTATTTCTGAGAAGCATTATACTTGGTAGCTAATGTTTCCTACAATAACCCTTTCTACAACTTAGTCTTTCAGTTTCTAGATAGGCAAATAGATTTGACTCTTTTATGAACTGCTGGATACTTGCCAAACAAGTGAATAACTTGTCTTCTCTTTTATGCGTAAACAGAAAGGTTAGTGTGACAGATGTGTCGAAGAAGTATGGCTTAGAGTTCCGGTTACTCCATGCAGTCACCAATGGCCATCCATGGTATGGTGATTGGGGTTATGAGTTTGGTGCTGGTAGTTTTGGTTTGACAAATGATACCTACAGGATGGCTGTTGAAAACCTTTCCTCCCTCTCCCTGTCCACATTTTTAGCACAAGGACGGAAACCCCGCACGAACCTACAGGATTTAATTTCATTTTATCAGTCCCTATCAGAGTGTGAGCTTGTAAATATTAGGGACTTGTTTAGTTTTTTGATGAGATTGATCCAGGACGTGCACAAGTCTCCTATGGATGATTCCACTTACAAGAAATGCCAATCTTGTGACTCCAGAGCATTGTGTGCCTGGACGAACAATGATATTGCTCGTGTTGAAGAAGCAATGTTTAAGGTACTAAGGGCTGTGACAGGATCCAACTGGGTGAGCTGGCGTACTCTTAGAGGTGCTGTATGCAGAGCTGGACCTCCAGAGCTTTTAGATTACTGTCTCAAAGAGCTTAAGGGAAAACAGGCAGCTGAAGGAATGATAGTTAATGCCCGATGTGTTCCTGATTCTGGTGCTATGGAGTTCAGGTTAGTTGCTTCATAGTTGTACTCTTGACCTTCTGATCGTTGTTTTGGTAAACTAGTATTGACATTATCTTATCTTGAACAGTTGTCCTTGAACTTTGTGAGTTCTTCGAAATGACTAATTACCTAGTGGTTTTGTTTAGCAGCCTGTTTTGTCTCCTCGTGGATAAAATTTTTGGCCATTTAGTTTCCTTATAATTCGCTTATGTTATAACTTTTGTATTTTCAGACTCGAGCCTGGAAATGCTCCCTTGGCTATAAGCAAAAGCTGGAATGCCTTTCCTGCCTTAAACAGTCCCTCTGAAGAGCATCTCATCCGGGATCTTAGATACTTGTATGAAGCCATGCTTTGCCCTCAGACCATGCCATGTCATGTCTCTCTGGCAAAAAGAGATATCGCAATTGGCTCAGCTAGAACAATTCTGGATTGCAAGCAGTTCGTGAAAGATTACCAACCTGAGAAGCTCTTGCTTGCATCAAAACCACATGCAATCCAGTTGCTGTGTGAGGTTGACCTTATGGAACGTCCAGACGAACATGCAACGAATCCACCTCCAGAACTGCTTATTCTTTCTTCTGATGCTACCATTTCTGATCTCAAGCTTGAAGCATCAAGGGCTTTTCAAGACGTATATTTGCTGTTCAGAAGATACCAAGCAGAAGAGCTGATTGGATATGGTGGTGTAGATGACTCTACCCAGGTTAAGCTCTTGCTGGGGTCAGCTGAATTCGTTAGAGTTAGAGGAAAATGCTTGGGTAAAAATAGTTTGAGTAGATTTAGAATGGAAAGGGGCATCGAGAGGTGGACAGTAGATTGCAGTTGTGGGGCAAAGGATGATGATGGAGAAAGAATGCTGGCTTGTGATGGTTGTGGCGTATGGCAGCACACTAGGTGCGCGGGTATTCAAGACTCGGATACTGTTCCTCTGAAGTATATCTGCCCTAGATGCATATATGCCAGTCAAGCAATGAAAACCAAGGGGCAGTGCAAGGGCAAGACCGTGAATTCTGTTGTTGGTACTGCTGAGATTGGCCATGGGAAGAGCTTGACGAACCCCGCTTGATTCTGTGCGCTCGGATTCTGTAATTTTTGAGGTTTTTTCTTCAGGTCTGCAAGAACGTGTATATATTGAAAGGGGCCTTTGGAAATAGAATCAGCGCATGAATGGCGTTTCAACCTCGTAATCTTCTCTATGTTATCAATGTAATGTAAATACTTTTTGGTTTCTGAACATAGTGGCTAAGGGTCTAATTAGTTGAGGTTAAATATTTATCAACTCATAACGTAAAATAGTGGAGATTAGTAAAGGAACAGCTAAAATTAGGTTGTACAACTGGCAACATAGATAAATTTGAAAGCAAAGGTACTAGTTTACGACTAATAAACGAGCAAGATACATGAGAGTGCAACAGTTGGATCAAGAGAGATGGATTACAACTCAATAACATTATAAATTAACCCATTGGAAGAGACCAAGAATGTGGAAATAATTATCAAAATATACAAAAACAACCGATTAAAAGTGAAAAGCCGAAAGTAATTCAGTAAGTTTTTAAGAACAATTTAAAGGCTTCTTCGATCGTTAAAAATTGGATAAAACAGCGTAAAAAATTTGAACCAAATATTGGGTAAGCAAAAATATTGTTTAGGGGATAGGAATCCGGAAGTTTACGTTCAAATGTCTAAGATTATCTATTTGGGTAAAGCTATGGTGTACCATTTTGGTAATATGCGGGAAACTAATAAGGCTCAAAATCACTTCGCCTTTGTACTCTAAAAAAGCAAATTTTGAAGCTCCAAATTAAAGAATGTGTACAATGTCAAAGCAAGGAGCTAGCTAGAAAATTATAAGCCTCATCAATCCATATAAAGAATGCATGTATGCATGTCACATAGATTCAAGACCAAAAGTTAAAGTTCTAGAGGTTAACTGCCATGGGCAAATGTCACAGGAATCAAAATCATAAAATAAGTTGTTCATTTCTTGATTTATTTAGAGAAGAAAATTCAAAGAACGGCAAAGAGCGAGCAATAATCCTTTGGATAATATGAAGCTCTTCTAGGCGAACCATAACCCAAAGCCTCACCATTTTCTTAACAAGAGAGATACGGACAGGGGCGTTACCCTGCCAACGTTTGACCCCGATCTTGGCAGCTAGAAGAAAAATAAAAAAAAAAGGGAAGGAGATTAGATAAATATATACCCTAAATTATACATGGAAAAAAGGATAAAAATCATGGTTTGGAACAAAGTTGGAAACTTCGCTCTAATTTTGTGAGACAAAATACCTTGCGATGAAAACGAATTATAGAAAAAAAAAACCAGAGAGATAAAACTTGGATACCCATGCTAAAATATCAACCATAGAGATAAAATTCTGGTACCTATGTTAAGATATTGTAAAGGGTTAATTATACTTTACTTCCTTCAACCAAAATTAATATACACTTTACTCACTTTTAAAGATTCCATAAATATAAAAATTACAAACGGATAATGCGAACTTTTCTTAGACAAAAATCCTTTCTTTAGAGTTTTTAGATAAAGTTATTTTCCTATTATTTATTTATAATAACTTTCTATGTTTATTGTATCTTTTTAATTTGTGACTATAGAAATGATTTATAAGTATTACATTTTACTTGACCAACTTATAAATTGTTTATGTTAATTTTTAGAAAGTTAAATAAATAATGAGAACTTTACATCTACTTTTTATTTTGTATTGAACATGCACTAGGCAAACATTAGAACAATGTGCATAAAAAATATTTTTCTGTATCTATGATTTTAATTTTGTTTGGGTATTAAACATATATCACACACACTCTAATACATACAGTGTCTTTTAGAGAATAATACAATATTTTATTGCCAATTAAATATTAATTGTTAGAAACAATTATTTTAAATAAGGTAAATATTGTTTTCATTTTAATAAATTTGTAAATTCTTTTGCATTTGCACGTATATATTTAAAAAATTGTTTGTTAAAATTGATTGTTTTTTACTAATTTATTACTTGTTTCAAATATTTAAGCTTTAGAAATTGTCTTTCTTTCTATATTTTATTTATACAAATAATAATATTATTTTTTTGGTTATTAAAAACTCATAACAAACAAAAGATAAATTTTTACTTTTGTATGATAAAATAAAGAAAGATACTGAATAAATTATTTAAACAAAAAATTACTGTTCCAAAAAAATTTGTTATAGTCACAAATTATAAAACTTAAAATATTATGTAAATTTCTCAGAAATGAAATAAGGCATCAATTGTATTTTCAATTTATATTGGCCACAGATGCCCAAATAAATCTATGTCAAACTTTTTATTTTTGTAAAATTTGAAAATTTAAAAGAGATCGAAAAGCATATGTAATTAATATTTTCATATAATGTTAGAAAGTCACTCAATATTTTTGGCTAAAAAGTCAAATGACTTCGATAAACCTGCAACTAGCATCATCGTCAGAACTTTAGGCAATCTGAATGTGGCTGCAATAGAAATTTTTTCTGCACATTATTTCTTGGACAAAATACATTAAAAGTTTCAAACCTTTGTGAAAGTTCTATTTTGTGTCTGGACTCTTAATTCTTTATTTAACCCCTAATTTTTGAATGTCGATTTAATTTAGTCCTTAAATAACTTGGGTATAAATTCCGGGATGGGTTAGTGCATTTATTCTAAGGCTTGATTAATTAATTAACTAGGTCTTTTTAGGAAAAATGTAATTGTAATATCATTCGTAGCTTTAATAGAAGTACTCAATTTACTGTCTAAACTTTATGAAGAATAAATAAACATTAAGACAATGCAATTATTTAGGTATATAACAGTTGTTGAAGAATAGCAAACAACATCTAAATGAACTTAAATAGAATCTAATCAGGACTACAAATTCTTTACTATTATATGTATAAATTTCGGACCAAAATCATGTCCAAAAAATGTTATCTCATCTTAAAAGGAATGTATAAGTGATCTAATTTTCTACAACTACAGTCACTTGGCCATGATTATTCTTAAAAAATTCCTTGGGTATTTGTAATATTCCGAGCAATTTACCCTTCGTTCTTTTCTTGAGGCTCACTCTCGTTATAATCTAAATTTCAAGGATGGAGTCGGTGAAGAGAAAGCCAATGGAATCGGTACAGAATGATCAAGTTTCCAAATTTTTTGGTATATTGAATTGATCCTTGTTGGCGCACTTTATGAAGAAGATAAATCAAATGAAAATGAAAAGCAAAAAAGAAAAGAAAAACAAGAACAATACAAAGAAAAATGATAGAAGAGCTAGTTTTAAAGAAAATAACTGGGAATGGAATCTTAATAACTTGTTCCCAACAGCTTCTGATTTTTATAAAAATTGATTTTAGAAAAGCGAAAAATCAGTTGTTCCTAATTTTAACTTACAAAATCCATAGACATAATAAAAAAATAATTGAGAATATCACAAAATAACTTTTTCAAAAATTAGAAACTAAAATCAGGTAGAAAAAAGCTATTGAGAATAGGCATTCTCATGAACTCAAAACATACATATATTTAAGCATAATATTTCAGTGCTCAAACCTCAAACGTTAAATGTGCTCTCATTATGTTTCTTTGCTTTCAATTGTATATTTCAATTACTGTAAATTTGAGTAGAAAATATAGGCTTCACAAACAAAACAGTCTTCTTCCATGGGGTCATCTCTATTTTCCATAGGAGACGGATGCATGAAACTTTTCCTAGATCACTTTTTATGAGGTTCTACCAAAAATGCAAGATGGCAGAATACTCCTAAGAATAAATATACACATTATAGTATCCTTTCCATGTTTCTTGAATTATTCTGTCCTACAAGATGCATCTAGTTTTAGACATAAGAGACTTAAATACAGAATATAATAATGTTAAAAAATATTCTAAAATATCATAAAAAAAATAAGAAAATTAGTAGGCAAAAATAACATTTTCTTGTCCAACGGAAAACAGTTTACATCGACCCCCTAATTAGAGCTGTCTATTTCCAACAATATATGAAAAAACTAGGGGATATCATTCAAAAATGATGAAATTGTGCTCCAACAGTAACAACCTTTTTGTCAAACTAAAATTCAGGACCGAATATGAGAAATAGGAACGGTGAAGAATCAATTCTTTTTCGTGAAATAAATATCCTTCAGTAATTCTCTTTAGAAATAAACCTTAATAATAAATTGAATAGCCCATTTATTTCTTGACGAGCTCTAAAGCACTCTCTCTAGCAATCTGACAAAGCAAATAAGATTCCTCATTTGCTTTCTTTATGTTTGCTGGATCATCCCTTGCGCCACTGAAGAGTGCCCGGCAAGCTTTCACTTCTTCCTCAGCATCAATCGTTTGAACAAGCACATTTCTGGAATGATGTGAATTCAAACCCCTGTTGGCAAGGGTAAGATCACGAATGGCATCGTTATAGTTCTTGGAACACTGCAAATAAACACTCGAAGGGTCATACTCTCTGTCAATCTTGTTACGGGAATTGAGCTTTGCATGGACACCAGTGGCCTTCGCTAATGCCACTTCAATTGAGGCTTTAGCAAGGCCTTCTAAATTTTCAGAAGTTTGGACGTGTTTCAGGTTCAAACAGACATAAGGGCTAGTTGTTCTGGAGCATATTATACGCTTGAAGTCGTATGCTTCTACTGATGAAGGAACAGTAGATATCAAGAACAAGAAGAAGCAAATCAGGATTAAGAAATTATTAAACAAAGTGGCCATTTTTGTGTTACTGGATAGCTCCCCCTTTTTTGCATGGATTTCTCCCTTAGACTATGAACAATAAACATTGTTTAGGACCATTTATATAGGGTTTCAAAGTGGGAAGGAACTGTCAAGGTTGAAGTAGTTATGTATTACACGGTTACAAATTGAAGAATAAATGGGGATTGCATTGGCTTCCAGTTCTTCTGTTATACTCTCCTTGTTATACCCCTATCTAATTGACAAGTGTCTTATATTTTAAATAATAAGAGTCAAGTCAAATAAGACGTAGAACAATATGGGACACTTGTCTATCAGTTAGGGGTGTAATAGGAAGTGTAACGGAAGATCTGGTGTCATTGGGATTTCACATTCTTCAGTTATGAATGAAAGCTTTATGAATTGGTAACATTAAAAATAAAGAACAAGATCAGTTCTTTATTGCTAAATTTAATTAACAAATTGAACACTAATTTCATGAGATAAAGAACAAAAAGTAGGAGTATATATTAATGCGCAAAGCATGTACTAATTCCACCACACATAAATATACTATCAATTACTCTTGTGTCAATTTGCATCGAATGTTAGAATAAAAATTATTCTACACCCAAGATCATACATGAATCCTTAGAATACTAATTTAGAGAAAATTAGATAGAACCTGATTTTTGATCCAATGCCATGTTGAATGGAAGCAAGAACACGATCAACGATCAAGTGCACCAGATTCTTCTCTCCGGATCTTATGACTAAGTCTTTTAGATGGTAGAGAGAGAAACTTAATTTAGTCGTTATTCTTCGGATCCTTAGAGAGGGGACCTAGCACTCCTTATATATTAGACACATTAGGGTCTCCATCTAACAATCCCTAATGGGCCTAATAGGCCTACACAATTAATCCACATCTTACTATATTAGAATAATAGGCCCAATAATTAAACCAAAATAAATGGCCCACTTTATGTCTCATATTTGACCATATTATCTTAAATCACAATTAATGTAAGCCCATAATTAGATTAAAAAATCTAACATCGAAGTCTTTAATCTATAGAGATTCAAATTAAAGGACAAAGCACTAGACACACAAAACCAAATAACAACGATATTTGATACTAAAGCATAAAGCACTAGGTATATGCATGTTTCCTTTTGGACTGCACTTTTTCCCCCCTAAAAAAAAAAGTTGTGTTTTTGTTAGTGTAGCAGTTTTTGTGATGTGAGTTAGATAAAAAGGTGGTTGGAATAATAAATTTATGATTAAAAATATGTTTAAAAATATTTCAAAAAATTTTCCGAATAATTGGCTATCCAAGATGTTTAATAATCCAGGGAAAACGAGTCGCTTTATCGGCAAGATTATCAGTTGGATATGCTGTGAAGGAACTGGGAATTTCAACCTCATTGGACTACAGGAGACGTTTCTAAAGTCTAAAATCATACATAAAATTGCCACCTCGAAACAGTAACAACTTAAAATGATTAACTGGATGAATATGTATATAAACAGGCATAAAGGAAAAAACGTTTTGGGTAGATACAAGACTTGGGACACAGAATTTGTATGCAAGATGAGCTTACAGGTACACACATTTGTTAACACCTTATCGTACCAATTCAACATGAATGTGCATAACATTACACTCTATAAAACAATTAGAGCCATTTAGAGATAGCTAGTATTGCTTCAGAAAATTACACTCATCTTTTGGTATTGCTTCAGCTTCAAAATAACCGTACAAGATTGGTGCTATCTTGTGGGAATTAAATCCTATAGCAGCCAATTTTCTGAGCCCCTTGGTTCTAATTGGGAAAAACTTTTATATGACTCAATCCACAAATCCACTTGTTAATCTTATTGTTTAAAGAGAGAGAATAATATAAGTATGATGATGCATGTTAATATAAGAAAATATTGTAAGAATTATATAACTTTTTCTAATCACACGATCTACATATGAAATCGTAGATTCGATCCATATAAAAATCTCCTCTAGAAAATTACTATTGTTGTGGTTCCCTTCTTGCAGCACACGTTATCTTGTGACACTTGGCTAGCTTACGAGTTTTGTTTAGAAAATCTGAATTACGACATGGCGACAGGTAATTAATTGAGTTAGTAATTATAATCTAATTTTGAGAAATGCATATTCCATCCAGTTAATTGCTTAGTGATAAACAAAGGGGCGCTAAATATCGTGCACTTATATCTGCTATCAGTTTGGATTTTCTATACCATGTTATGTATCACTTCAATATATGCTTTTGTTCCTTTAAATTTTTTTTTTCATTTGTATTGTGTTGGAATTATAACCGGTAACGAACCAAGTAAAAATTTCATTGGATTCAGTGTTGACCAAACCGAGTTGAGTTCGAATAGTTCGACTTGATCCTCAAGTCGATTTCGAGCACCAAAGCTGTTCAAGTTTGGAGGTTGGGTAGGGGATGTGTATATGTTAATTTTTATTCTATACACGCAAAATTATTAAAGTACTGGTACTCCTCAGAAAAATTACATCTTCTACCCTTTTTTTAACTGTAAATAATAGATGCACAATTTCATAAAATTCTATTAATATAAACTTAAAAATAAAAATAAATTAAAAATATTAGTCAAAATATCATCTTCTCTTCTCTGTCATTATTTTTGTTCCTTTGTCAGTTTTCACACTTTGCCTCACACACCCCACATACGCAGCACATATGCATATCCACAGAGACACAAGCGCACAGCAGAGATCTTTTTTATTTATTTTTATAATGTCTTTTTGGTATTTTGTGGCATTTTTGTTGAGATGGAGATACTTTTGATTTGTGCCTTATTCAGTTCATCCGAGATTGATTGTTGATGAAATCATGGCCTACATGTCTTAATAATTTTTAGTGAAAAATAATTCTGACTGGATGTGATTTGGCTGGAGGTCAACACGGAATAGCTATAGCCTTTTTTTTTTTTCTCAAAATTGCATAATTTAAATTATTTTCATCAAATCCGAGCCTAGATGTGTAATTTACGCACCCAAAAGGTTAAAAACAAAGAAAAAGGAAAAAAGAAAGAGCCTGAGAATTAGTTTGGAGACGAAATGCGACATTGGCAACTCGCTCTCAGTGGTAGACAATTTTTTGTCACCAGAATTGGATATCAGTCTTTCTTTGAAATTATATATGATTTTGGGATATGTTTGTAAATATGTAAAATTTGTAACTTTTTGCTCTTCACATTTTCATCCCTATAACAGCTTCAATTACTTACAAATTGGCCCAAAAAAATATGTACAATGAAGTGTTTAACTCGAGTTCAGTCTGAGCTCGAATATGCCTTAAACATGTTTCAAGTTGAGCTCAAACTTTCAAATTACAAACTCAACAGGCTCAAACTCAAACTCAAGTGGAGTTGTTTAAGAGTCGAGTTTAAAAGTAGAAGTATTCGAGATCGATTGGGTTCGTTTAGTTGTTATATTTTTTTACTTTTTTGCATAACTATTGACTTTGTTAAACCACACAAAATTAATAAGGATTTCTTTTTCTAATTTGTTTTTCGTTGACACTAGTTAATTACTATTGAATTGTAAGCAATCAAATGATACTATCACTATTTTTTTTCTAAGTTGTTATCAATTTCTTCATGGTATATGGAAGGAATTCGAAAATATTTAGATAGATTGGATCCAAGATCTCACTCGTGGATCCAACGGTAAGATTTGAGCCATCAAGACTCGATGAGGTACCAAACCTTGGGGGCTCAAATCTCACCGTTAAATCTACGGGTCCATCTAAATATTTCCCGGTTGGACTTAGAGGCCCATTTCACTCAAAGAAATTGTGTATTAGCAACCCTATGCAGATTACAAGCATAGGGTACGCACTCCACCCCAGAAGTCAAAGGTTCAAATCCTACCAAGTCCCATTCTCCAATCGTAATAGTATAGGTTTAATAAAAAAAAGAGCATATGTCCCATCCCCATTATTCGTTATCATTTTTGGCTTCTACTCAGATTCCTTCAACTGCAATTTGTTTTGGATAAAATATTATTTTTAATTTTTTTCCAAAAAAATGATAGATAATGTATTCGAGACCAAAATATGATTAAATAATAATAACATAATTAAACAACGTGTTTAAAAAATATTTTCAAAAATTTTCTATGAATACTCTATTTGAAGGGAGTTGATCAACTGTGTGGACAGGGCAAATGGTTAAGCAGATTTGGGTTGTAATATTCTTTCAATGTTTCTTGAAGGAAACCAACAAAAGACGGTTTTTGTGTTGCAATGTGCTGCAACCAAAATGATTTATATAGAATGACTTCTTTTTTGTGCATTTCTTTTTAGTGGTGATAGAAATCCTTACGACTTGCAGTATATCTTTGCATTTTATCTTACGCATTTCTTTTTCTTTTTTATTTACCCTTTCTAATATTATGCTTTTGGTGGATGTAATTAGGTTTCACATCTAAATAATTGACAATGACTTGGCTAGATGCAATCTTTCGAGTGCCAAAAGCTCCTACATGCAGCCAAAAAAAGGTTTTGAAAATTTTGTTTAAGAATTTTTATCTTTGAAATTACTGTGTTGATTTAAAATAGTTGACATTTAAATTGCTATTTGAACCGAAGTAGAAATATGAAGCAAATTACTACTTACCATAACTTTTTGGCCTGTGATTCGGTCAAAAATATTTTTCAATTATCTAAAATCTCATGTAGAGTGACAATAACTTAATATTACGGAGATTAGCTTTTCTCATGACAATTATGCTGTATGATTAGTTTTTCTCATTTGTTTGACATTATTTAATTTATTAAGGAAAATTATTTACTGTTGAAAAAGAAATTTGAAGAAAATAAGTTTAATTAAGACTTGTACCACATCACTTATAAAAGGAACATATTAGTTTTGACCAAAAAAAAAAAAAATCCGCGAGACTTTGTGATTTTTAATGTTTCAAATGGCGATAAATTAACGATTTACCCTCTTGACTTGTTTTTGAAGTAATATTTTTTACACTGCCAATTTAATTTTTTTTATACGAACACATTTTGTTGTACACTACATGTACAAAATAGACAATATTAATTTTAAATTGATATTATACAGTATGCATTTACACCCCCTCATGTAATAATAAAATCTTTTTTGAAGGACTGCTTAAAATAAAATCTTTATTTTAAAAAATAAAAAAAATAAAATCTTTATAATGATCATGTATATTAATTTTTTTTTTTTTTTTTTTAGGATTGCTTTGCTAGCTTAATTGGGTTGGTCTAAGCCCGATACGTCACAAACACTAGTACCACTTCTTCCAATAATCTTATTCCATCCTCTTTTCAAAAATAAATGCTTTTTCGCGGGACCGACGACAAGCACAGTAATTAGGAAATTAATAGGTGGATTGTAAAATTACTAAAATATCCCTGGTCATTGTATCCTGAAAATGGAGCAGGCTAGTGTCCAAATACTGGGAACGACAGTGATGAGTCAGGGTAGTGTATTGATGGCCCCCCATTGGACGGTCCTCAGTTGGTCAAACTTTCTAGCCCAGTCAAAACAGCTACGCAACATGTGGACCCTACTTGTGTCCTAGCTGGCAGGATAAACATTTGGAAAAGCCGGTTGCATGGTTAAAATATGCTACGTGACAATGTAATTTTCTTTGTCTTAGTTATAACTACCAAATAAAAAGGATATAACATACATATATGATGTGATATGATATAGCAGTGGTACACCACGTGACAATTTTAAGTGATGTATTAAAATTAATTACATCTCACCATATGATATGAGTACAAGTGTGGTGGTTTCTCTTCTTCTAGTGACAGATAAAAAGAATTTGACATGCTTATATAGTGTGATATAACAAGTAATAGTACACTACGTGAGAGTATTTATATGGTACATTAAAATCAATCACACTGCATTATATATAAGTGTGGTGGGTCTCTCTTGTCAGATAACCACTAGATAATGAGGATCTTTTGTACTTAATATAGTGTGATATGCTAATGTTTTTACAAAATGCTTGTTAACATGGGGTACTATTCCTTTATTAATGTCTTGAAGAGCCATGAGAATATATTGTATAGTCAAATATGTTATGTGGTGTCATCATATCAATCACATCCTATTAAATAAATAAGGTATCCTATTAAATAAGTAAGGTGTATGCTACATGTCTAGTTTTCACAAGGAAGGAGCCGTCTTATTTACTTGATGAGACGTGATGGACATTGATACACCAAATGACATTGAATTGGACGAAACGAACTTTTCCCAGAAGGACAAAACTGTTGCAAAGTGATTACTTGATATTTTTTTCAAGAGGCAAGACTTCAAGAATTGTCATCTGTATTTTTCCCAAAAGGACAACCTGTCCTCTTTTTTCTGCGGACGGAAAATGTAGGATCAATACCCACGCCAAAAAGGATAATATTGTAATCTTAGAGTTTTGATGAATGTTTACATGATAGGGGTTTATTTTATTACTTTTGCATGTTAAAAATTACTGCATTAGCATTTGTGAAGCTAATGATTAGGATCTTCAAGGGTGGGAGTCAGGCCTCATTATTTCCTCATTTTTCATTTCACGGAAGTTGAACACGGTGTAATTGTTTAGTATTTTAATATAATTGTTTAGCATTATGATATAATTATTTTTTTATACGCAACGATATTATTTTTTAGACTCATTTTTTATCTTATTGATTTAATCTCATCTGTCTATTTTTTACTCTTTTGATCTAGATCATGAACTCGTAACAAATACTATTTGTGTGGCCCCTGTCATAAACTTTTTTCGAAGGATATTTCTTTTTGTTGATCTTGTGAAAGATGTACTCTTTTGCAACTGATTGGCTTTAGCCGCTTCAAATTGAATGGTCACTATGGTACCGCATGGGTCAATCAATAGATGTTTTCTTCAATTATGTCTAATCCCGTGGACAATTTATGTTAATATAGTAAAATAGAATAAGTTGTAAATTGCATTCAAACATCTTGGCGATTCTTGGCTATAGTTTTTAAATTGTGAATACATTGTTATGAAACTATTTCTGTTTTAAGACAGAAATGTATGCAAAACTTTTTTTTTTTCCCCTTCAATAAGAAGCATTTAGGTAATCGAAATAGTAGATTAAGTCAATGATTTTGTCGGTTCAAATAATTGTTTCCTTAGCTCTACTTTGATGCGCTTTTACTTGTTAGATATATGCCCCATTTCCTTTATCTTCACTCACATTTTTTTTTACAAACGAACTTAAACGAAATTTGCAGAATCATATTTCAAAATCCCAATATTGCTCTTTTCTGTCATATACCTCAAATACACAAGAGTTCTTTTATTCATTTTCCTTAATTGTGTGTTTTCTATGATGTAAAACCAAAATTAATATGAACTTTACTCAATCAATTAGTTCATTCCTCATACCTTATCAGCTCATGGGGCATTTAGTTCTCTTTTCATGTTGTAGTTATACATAATCGATGTTGATGTGGTGTTTCTATGGTCTGATTTGGATTTAAAGTCGTTGAAGATAAATCAAAATAATATTTGAGACAAGCAAAATTATTGGTGTTGGGTGACCTTCATATTCATATTTTTCTTTCTATCCAATGATCATTTTGCAGCCACCACATTGACACGACATGATTCACCACCATAGAGTTGACAAAATAATTTCATATTGTGGCGAAAAGAAATCAAAGAAATGATCAATGTGATGAGACCCACACCATTGAGAGGGAATACAAAAGATCTTGAGTGACTCAAGTGTAGAACATCGAATGACAGATGGAACAGAGGATCCACGCCATTGAAAAATGTTTTTTCAGAAGTATAATAATTTCTTTTTAGTTTTCTACCAGGACTCGCCATTGTACTTTTAGAGATCACATCAACTTGCCCAAGTTTTCTAATTCTCTAAGGCTTAGTTTCTTATTATTTCCTACCAAATTTGGGAGGAAAATTTTTGAAGGAAAGAAGAAGAACTTTTCTTTTCAGTTCATTTCATTTCTTTTCCTATTTTTACTCACAAACAAAAGAAAGTATTTATTTTCTTTTTCCTCCTTACTCCCAAACAAAAAAAAATTCTAAAAATCCTTTCTCTTCCTTTCTTTTTCCTCCATTTCTTTCCTCCTAAACATAGACTAAAACTGTACTAACTAATTTAATAGAAAAAGGAAGCTATGTATTTCAAAAACAATTGCATTTCTGATAAATCTTCTAGGTTAACAGACTTAAGTAAACTTTAAAAAAATTTTGTTTAGTTATCAACTTATCATAAAAACCCAAAAAAAGGTAAAGGCCTAAGGCAAATTTTAATGTAAATCCAAATTGTTCCCTCCCCCCTCCCCCCTCAGGAGGTAAGAGAATGGTAAAGGATTTTGTATTTTATATTTTATACGCAATGTTACATCGCTTGATAAGCTTACATAAATTTTAATTATAACGACACTTGATAAGCAAACATAAATTGTAATCGTAACAACACGTGTCAATTCATTAAAGTATAATATACAAAGTGCAATAGAATAAATAGAAATAGATTGTAATCATAACGACACATGTTAATTTATTATAGTGTAACATATAAAGTGTAATAGAATAAACATTGAAACCTAATAAAACAATGTATAATGCCCACCCAAAAAAATTAATAAATAAAACAATGTATAATGTGACAGCAGTAGTATGTGATATCAATCATTATTTCTGCATGATTTGTGAAAGACCTCATCAAACTTTTAAATATTTAATACCAAATCCTACAATATTTTCGAAGGGCTTTTATTATTACCCCATCTGATTTGCTACAATATTTTCGAAGGGCTTTTATTATTACCCCATCTGCTTCGAGAGATAGTTACCGTACTATACTTGTGGTTATGATTGCTACTGTCTAAGCCACGTGTTTTTTGATAGTCTCTCCCGTGCAGGCAACAACAACCCTCCTCTCTCTCTCTCTCTCTCTGTGAAATTTGTTGGGCTTCTGCATATGTCAGTTTGAATGGATTCTCTTGGCTTTTTCTTATAAGGGTATGCTTTCGACTCCTACAACCTTCTCTTTCGCCCTAACTCCCTGTCCCAGCATTCCAGGTAGGGGAGTAGTGGATTGAATTAGTGGTTTTAGATTTCAACTTTAAGCTTTCAAGATATTGGAAGATTTTAAGGAGAGGTTACACTTTGCAGTCTTGCAGCAGATAGAAGATTAGCCCTGGTTTATTTTAATAAAGAAAGTAAAAAAAGATGTAGTATTTACAAGCATTTTATCTTAGCCTTTATTCTAATCATTAGTTTATGCAGCTAGCTTATTGAGCAATGCAACAAAAGCCAATAAGCCACATCATAACAACAATAGAATTGTAGTATCAAGGTAGTTCAACCATGCAAAAATGCAAACAAGAAAGAGGGTACAGAACAGAGACCACAGCACACAACATTTGACTGTTTTGCCTATATTAGCATTTTGTGCAAGTCTTTTCTTGTTTGAGCTTTGAAACATTTTCATCAAGATCAAAAACTTCAAACAAAGAGAGGAAAGTTAAAAGTTAGATATAAAACCAAAAGTCTTTTATCTTTTGTCTTCCTAACCATCTTCTCCTCTTTATTTCTCTCTGTCTCTTTTTCTCTCAATGTTTTGCTGGTCTTTTTCATGGATGTAGTGATGGCTAATCAAGGTGGCAATAATGTGCTAAGAGACTATAGGAAAGGGAACTGGACAGTACAAGAGACAATGGTTCTTATTGAGGCAAAGAAGATGGATGATGAGAGAAGAATGAAGAGGCAAGGGGACCATGGTGGTGAGAGATCAGGCAAACCATCTGAGCTAAGATGGAAATGGATAGAGGACTATTGCTGGAGGAATGGTTGCTTGAGAAGCCAAAACCAGTGCAATGACAAGTGGGATAATCTCATGAGGGATTTCAAGAAAGTGAGAGAATATGAGAGGAGATTGGCAGATCGATATAGTGCATCAGAAAGAGAAGAAAAATCTTATTGGAAGCTTGAGAAGAATGATAGGAAAGCTAACAACTTGCCTTCAAATATGTTGCCTCAGATATATGAAGCATTGGTTGATGTGGTGGAGAGAAAAGGTCAAAAGGGGATGGTTGGTTTTGTTGGTGGTGGGACTGCTGCTACTTCTCATCCCATCATATCTTCTCCTTCAACTGCTGTTGTAGGTCAGCCTTCGCTGCCTCCTCCAATGCAACATCTTCCCATTTCACCTCCAGTTTCTGGATTGCCACTTCCCCCAGCAGCGGCTCAATCACCAGTTCAACAACAACATCCCACACTTCCCTCTTCACAGCAGTTGCCCCCAGTAGGTACTCTACATTCCTTCGTCCCTTCGTCCATTCCTCTCTTTCTATTTCACACACGCCACAAAAAGTTTATGGCTTATTTTATTTAGCTAGGCCATTTTTTAAGTTCCAAAACTATATTTTCCTATAATGTTGGCTCAATAAGCTTTGTTCCCGTTCTTGCTACTGGTAACATATTTTAATGATATCACTTTAGGACATAGAATGACAAGAATCGAACCTTAATTCTAACGCATAGTTTTCAATATATTTACCTAGAAAATACTATCCTCGATTGCACATTTTTCCAGTGCAGTTGACATGTGTTTCAAAAAACTTATTATTTTTTACAATAGATTGTCTCGAATAACTTTTTTTGAGACATATTTTAGCTGTAGGAAGAAAGTCTGGATTGCAGGCTACCTAGGATAGAACTTCCCACCAATCTTTGTATTCACTGAAGGTGTATTTATGTTTTTGGTTAATTAATGTAGTGAATGATATTAGTGTTGAGTAAGTAGCATTTGAGTAGGGAGTGGCAAATGCTTATGTCTTTGATTTGTGATAGTCAGATTCTGATACAAGTGAGCATTCAGACTCATCAGCAAAGAGAAGAAGAAGAGGTGAAGGAACCAGTGGGGGAGCAGGTGGAAGCAACTTACATGAAGTTGGCTCTGCAATTTCTAGGAGTGCTTCAGTAATAGCAGAAGCCATCCAAGCTTGTGAGGAGAGAGAAGAAAGAAGGCACAAAGAACTACTGAGCATGCATGAGAGAAGATTACAAATTGAGGAATCAAAAGCTGAGATCAATAGACAAGGCATTAATGGACTAGTTGATGCCGTCAACAAACTTGCCGATTCGATTCTTGCTTTGGCTTCTCGCAAAAGCCAATCAACTCCAAAATAGTCATACTTATATTTAATGAACAATTATTCGTATCTTCATCATATAGCATTTAGTTATAGAGAGCACGAAGGATGAGAGAGATAGAGAAAGATTATCTAATTGCCTGTACATAATTTTGATGAAATTGATGACCATGTTGCATATTTACATGGACTTTGGGGTCATTGTAAAAATATTCTTGAATGAAATTAGGCAAGCATTCTTTTGGGTGTTACTTTTGTAGTTGATCTTGAAATCATATCCAAATTGTTATTTTCTGCAGGATAAATTTGCAAAATCTTTGTGCCTGAGATTTGAGTAACACAAAGTAATTTTTCTTTTCTTTTTTCACTAGGAAAAATAACCTTGCGGCAAGCGTGTAGAATAAGGTTCAATTGTTGTATCAAATCATTTGCGTTATCTGGCGATAGCTAACTAACCTGCTGCAGTCGCTCTGTCAATAGTTTGTGCATCCTCAAGAGATGGTAAAGGTACATTCTTGAGAATGATACATGGGGTTGCCGGACAATTAACGATTGTAAGTAGCTGTGACCCACATATGGTTCTAAAGCGGCCAAGTAAGTAGTAATCATGCCCCTTTTGTACGCAGAAAGAAAAAAGAAGAAAAAAAAAATTGGGGGGAGAGCGGTGAGATAATACACAGTAAAAGTGCTGTGGAATTCTATGCCACTGACGAGAAGTTCTGAGCAACATGTGTGTGGGTGGGATAGCAAAGCCCCTAAGACTGGTCAAAAGGATCTAGTCAATGATCTATGGGGTTTGCCAGGCAGGACTACCATTAAGAAGTGGCCATATATGAGTTATTATTGGTGTCAGTCTTGTGAAGGCTGTGCAACGAAAAGGTTGTGCTTTCCCTTTCCCATCACAGGACTGAGAGAAATTGATATAGGCTCCAATTCGGTAAGCCTCTAGTTCAACTTTTCTGATAAAAAGGAACTCAGCTGCTCCCACCATTTCCTTTAGGAAGAACGGAACCATTCATCTTGCATTGCAAATTTCTCACTTGTGCTTGTGGTCTGATTGTGCTTGTGTGAGTTTATCTTGGTGGTGAAAATGGGGTGATTATTTGATAGTTTTTTGTTTTTGGATAACAAAGCAATTACTTGAAAATATATCAAGTCACCCATTGTTAGATTTTTTGAAATCTATAATAATGGTAATCAACCCAAGTACAAAAATTACTTGGATTCGTCCAACTATTTAAGTGATTTGAAAACGTTCTCTAGCAATTTCCAATAGAATCTTTGATTTTAATCTTGTTTTTCCTACATTGCAAGTTCTTTATACTGCCATAAATTTTAAAGTCTAGAAGTGAATATTAAAGGTAAAGATTAGTTTAACCAGTAAAACTCGTTCATTCTGCCTTAAATAAGTTTGAATTCGAGCTCTGCACTCAATAGTCTCGTTAATAAGGAATCGGTGAGAACTAGTGCAAACAACTGAGAATAGCCATTTCATGAGAATCGTAGAACCCTAGTGCATAATAAGACCTAACATAAAACTGTTTATATGTTCAGAATGCTTAGACCTTGAATGAGCTATCGGTGTCGAAAACTGCAAGATTAGACAATCCAAGTTCGAACAACTGCTGAATTAGAGTTATAATTATAAATGAGTTGAGTTAATTGTTAAAAAAACTCGACTTGCGCATATAGACTCACTTTCAATTCGTTTGTTAGATTAAACGAAACCAAATTTGAACTCCGAATAAAGCACAATTAATAAACGGACTAACACAAGTCTTGTTCATCAATGTCCGTTTGTGTTTGTAAACAATGAAGTATAAATAGTATATAGATTTTTATTTATCATTTTTGTCTTTGCTTAGTGATCTGCCAATATATTTGATAATTTGTTTCTTAGTGGTCTATTCCTTGTATTTGTGCTTAACTTTTTTAATATTTCTAATTTTATTTTTTGAAAATTATATACAAAGTTGAACTCGAACTCGAATTTAAACTTTGACTTTTGTCAAACAATCAAGCTCAAATGTAAATTTTAGTTTATTTATTAAATGAGCTAAGCTCAAACAAAATTTGAGCGGTTCATCAAAATAAATGTTCTAAGTTCTCGAAACTGGCTTAAGTCCATAAATGGACTTTTAAAGTTTGCATACCTTATAACTATTGATGGAAGTAAATCCCTCGGTTTGTATCATATACACATCCTCTTGCAAATTCCCATTAAGGGATGCGGTTTTTACATTCATTTGCCATATCTCATAGTTATAATAAGCAACTATTGCAAGCAAAATCTTGATGGATTTAAGTATAACTATTGACGAAAATATTTCTTCAAAGTCAATTTCTTACTTTTGTTTATAACTCTTTTCAAACACTGAAATATTCAACTCAACTCGAATTATTTACCACTCTGTGACAAACTAGATCACTAAAGAGAGAAGAATGCTTGAAAATTGTACTAGCTGCTTGAAATGTTCCAGTCGAAGAGAATGAAATATTTAGCGCAAAGTGATTGATTATCAAGAATGTCAATAAAGTTTTTTGGTACAAGTTTCTTGAATGTAATATCTTTTTTTTTTTGGGAGAATTCTTGAATGTAAGATCTAATGCAGGTCAGTTGAGTTGTAGCCAGTAGCCACCGACAAGCAGCTAACATTTCGTGCTAGTGAAAAACAAAATCTGATTAAAGGGAAATATTCCGAGCATAGGATTGCTGAGAACCATCAAACTGTCGATGTATGACAGTCAATTGTCTATGCTTATTGACCACGCTCCACTTGAGTTGTCCAGACTGACCTTTTCGCTATTCAAACTTTACTTAAGACATCTGAAATTCTGGTTAATTGGACTTGAATGAAGTTTTCAACAAGAAAGGAACTTCGTTTTTCTAATGGTTTTTTCCCCTAAATATTAGGCCAACTTGTAACTGTTGGGATCTTCAGTATCACTTTTTCTAATGCCAATTGAGTGCCATTTACAAGTAAGTGCTACCTTGCATTTACACCCTAATAAGTTATCTAACTTATCAAAGTGTGGATGCAATGTGACACTTCCTTATGAATAGAACTCAATTGGCACGGGAAAAAATGCCACTAAGAATCCCAACTGAACTTGTAAATGAATAAATGTCTTTTGTTCCACAACAAAATAGGGTCGGAAAAAAGCGTTTTATTTGCTGTACCAGGTTTTGGTTACCGCAAAATTTTCGTTAAAATTGTTCTGTACAAATTACTTCTACTTCCACATGTTTTCAAAACCTCCAGTCTCTTCTGTTCGAAAAATTTGTGGAACGTGCCATGTACAAACTCCTTTCAGATCATTTTCATCTCCAAAGTTTAGCTCTTTGGCCAATCTGGTCCTAACGTTTCACTTTCGGCAAATTTAGTCCGAATGTTTTAGCTAAAACCAATGTAGTATTTGTTTTCGCCCAAATTGAACGCTAATTTTCAGCCAAAAATAATGTAGTCCTCAAAATATTAAATTTTGACCGAATTGCTCACTAATTTTTCACAAATATTCGAAAAAGTTTGTGACAAGTATAAAAAGAACATGTAAAAAATCATAAAAATTGTTAATATTTGTTAAAAATTAATTTTAAGTTTATTTTGCTTTACTGCTAAGGTGTATAATTTATTACCTGAACATTTTAAAATTCCATACATCATAAATTAAGGGCTTACTTTCATTGTTTCTTCTTTTCTAAAAGTTTATTTTCAAAAAGTTTATATTTTGTTAAGAAATAAAACTATGTTTTAATCGTTTTTAAAAACTAAAAAACTATTTTGAAAAGAATCATATAAGGTGCTTCTTAGAATTAGTTTTTTTAGCTTATAAATTTAACAAAACAAATTTCGAAGTTAGTTGAAAATAACTTGAAACTGATTTTAACATTAAAAAAATCTTTAGCTAGCGGAGAAAAATCAAACGGGAAGAAATCCCAAGTAAAACACAAATAGAATACATATTTTATACTCATATAACTTCTTATAATTTTTATGAAATTTTCTATTCTTTATATTATGTTTATAAATTTTATGTGTTTTGTGTGCTTTTTATGAATCTCATACAATATCATGAATCTTTAGGACCAGTTTGATCGAAATTGAATATTTTGAAGATTCATTGATTTCGTGATCAATTTGGCTGACGGTAGACTACAATAGTCTCAGTCAAATTACTAAGGACCAAATTAGATGAAACTAAAATATTGGAGATTAATTTTGCTAAAAGGCCAAATTTTGGGGATGGAAACCTATTTTAAAACTTTGACATTCTTGCTTGGGATGGGAAGACTTTGGTAAATGCTGAGAATTAGAAAAAGAAACCCGCCTTTTGTTGACTTTCTAGAACATATTAACGAGTCCTGTGGCCTTGCAACGACTTGAATCTTTCAAATGCACTTATTATTATTATTATTTTATTTTTATCAAACCTATATTATTATATTTGGAGAGGAGAATGGTATTGGTCGAATTTAAACTCCTGATCTTTAAAGGTGGAGTCATAAAAATCTAACAATTTGACCCTCTATTCATTCCGAATATACTTGATAATACTCGACCCTCTATTCATTCCCAATGCATTTGATAATATTGCATCTTTTGCAAAGGAAATTTGAGTTATGATTAATGTGGTCACGCGGTACAACGAAAAGTGGCTCCAATGACATTTAATTGCAAGGTATTTCAGTAAAATTCTTTAAATTAGTGGCAATTTCTCCCATTTGTGGGGTTATTAGTGCCATTGGTTGTGTGTATTTTACACTTGCTGGCTGCCATTAAAACTAATTCCATGGCACTTCAAAGTGTCACTGATCAAGTAACTAATGGCAGCCAAGGTGTCAATGTATGAAATTTGTATGTCACTAGTGTATGTCACAACTTGAGTTTCCCTGTCATTTTCAAGTTCTGCTATTTGAATTTTATTGACACGAGAAATGCCACTAAAATTCACAAAAGATTAAAAAATATTACAATAGTTGTTATTTTGTTATGTGAAACAGAATCCAGGTATAAGAAATTCACTACTCATGATTATTGTTCATTAACATCAATAGGATACCTTAAAAAAAAATATTGGTGGAGGGCTTAAAATGAAATAAATTCTTGTACACGGATAATATATAAATTCTTGAACATAGTTACTATTATTGAGAACAAATAATTCAAATCCAATTATTGTTAGAAAGAATAAGCCTAATAAGAATAAGAATATCACTAGAAGGAGAAAAGATCGAAGATTATCAAGTTGTTAATATCTAGATTCATTAAGTATATTTGTGTAGATTCAATATGTCTTACCTTGATAATGTCACAATTCATTATAGTATTAGGATCTTGCCCGACAATGTAGTTCTAATTTGAATAATCGATAAAACATTAAATATTTTTTATTGGAAAAAATAAAAATACGAATTCCAACCGTTCACATCCGATTATATTACCTTATCTTACTATTAATAAATGAAGAGCAGCCTCTGTTATAATTTAAAAAAAAAAATCTTTTCAAGATAAATTTCAAAAGTAACCATCAATAAAGACTAAAATGAAATTAAATCAAAATTTAGTAAGTGATCGTTTAACTACCTATCCAATAATAGAAAAAATTACAATTTAAATTTTTAAACATGTAATAATTAATTAACAAAAAATATTTGTATCTACCTAAAATTTTATAAAGTAAAAATTAGTGTATTTTTACGTTGCACACGTATTGGGTGACACATAGATCACTATTTCTAAAAGTGTTGATCAATGAAAGGAAAGTTAGTTGTGAGACCGTAATTCTTTTGTGTGTGCAAACCTCTTCTAAGTGTTTCCCGTTCGTCCCTACACTAAGATCGAAGGTTGGGTGAGTGACTAAGTGCCAGGCAACTTAATACCTAGCCCGAGTTGCATCCGTTTGTTAATGTTGTTTGTTGTCCCTTATTTCGTTTTGCTTTTGCTGAACTCTCAAGCTAGTTCCTAGTGTTGGAACACTTGTGTCTCGGACACGAGTGCAAGGAAATCGGGTAGGATAGACTGATCCGTGCTATGGCAACACCAGTGCCAGTCATGTCGATCGTGTCGGTGACAGGGGACTCTACAAAACTCAGACTTGAAAGTCATTGCTAGCCTATTATTTGCTACCTAGATCTACACTTCTAATAACAAATTATAACATTGGTAAGATAAATAGTTTTATAATGAATTCGTAATGTAGAGTGTCGTTAAATACGTAACACATGTATGTATGTATAAATGTATATGTGTGTGTATATGTATATGTGTATATGCCTATATACATACATACATATATATACATATACAGATAGAATTTGGTATAATTAGCTTATGTTACAATATCAAAAACTATATACCCAATTTGTCCGAAGAGGAGTTAAATTTTCAAATGGCTGAATAGTCTCCGGGGAGCAAACCGTATACCTTTAGAATAGAAGGGTAAAAGTGCTATTACTCTAAGTTTAGTGTTCAAAATGTAATTAGCCACAAGAAAAATTCTTATAAGGAAAGCAAAAGTCCATCTCAACTATCGAGGAAAAGGGTTTCGGTTTGATCCGAGTCTTTCCATTGCCTTGGCTCCATCACAGCAACAACAAACAGCCTCACCTTCCCCTTCTTCTTCTTCCCGTCAACTCAAAATTCCCCACAAAAGTTTTGCTGTCAAATTATTTACCATAAATCTTGAGGGAAAAATTATTTCTTTGTTGTGTATATTGGTATTATATCAGATATAGACATGGCTTCCAGCGGTAACAAAAGCATCAACGCCAAGCTAGTTCGTATTTTCTTTCGTTTTGTTTCTTTTTCTAATTTTGGATGTGATTTTCCATCTGGGTCTGCTTTAATTCTTCATTATTTTGATCTATGGTATTGGGTTTATTATATAATTCAACTCTGATCATGGGCTCTTTTTAATTTGCATTTTTTTATACATTTTCTTTTTTTATTATATGTATTTTTAAAGTGTTATTCTTGTTGTAGATTTGGGCCGATCGAGTTATTTGTTATTGTTTGTTCAATTGTTTCCTTTAATTGGCATAATTAAATTTAAAATAATTTCTTTTATTGATATCCAGACCTAATATTTATTCAATTTGGGCCGATCGAGTTATTTGTTATAGTTCATTCAATTTGGTATAATTAAATTTAATTTCAATTCTTTCCTTGATTTTGAAGTTCAAGGTTTATTTTTCCAGAACTAACAGAATGTGTCCCTGATGGATTACATCGTGGAATTTCAAGCCTAGAATGCATTAGGCTTGTGGCGAATGTTTTTAAGTTTTTCATTTGATCGATTTACTTAATTATATAAGTTCTTTTGTTTTGTTTTTTTTGTTTTGGGGGGGGGGGGGGTGGGGAATGTTTTTATTTCAGGATAAATATTGCTTGCTTTTTTGTTTTTATGGTAACTTTAATGTTAATATTACATCTGGTCTGTGATAATTCGATTACCATAGTGGGAAAGTTCAATAGCCAGGATAAATATTGCTTGCTTTTTGTGTTTATGGTAACTTTAATGTTAATATTACATCTGGTCTATGATAATTCGATTAGCATAGTGGGAAACTTAAATAGCACGGTTTAAAATTAACGTTCTCAGCTTGTTTATTTGAATATCAATTGTTTTCAACGTAAAAGGTGCTTCTTGGAGACGTTGGAGCTGGAAAATCTAGTTTGGTGTTGCGTTTTGTTAAAGGACAGTTTATTGAATTTCAGGTTGGTCAGAACAGGTTTTGATTATTGTTGATTCATAACTATGATATCGTTTTGGACCAACTGTTGATTCAACTTTGTGTGATGCTGATAGGAATCAACTATTGGTGCTGCCTTTTTCTCACAAACTGTGGCTGTAAATGATGCAACTGTTAAATTTGAAATATGGGATACGGCAGGTCAAGAGAGATACCATAGCTTAGCTCCAATGTACTATAGAGGAGCTGCTGCTGCCATAATTGTATATGATATAACAAATCCAGTAAGAGTTCTTGTCTGTTCTGTTGCTTCATTTTTCTTACCATTCTCTGGCTTTTTGTCTTAGAACAAAATAATTTTTACATTTGGTTGCTGTATATGATGTGTGTTTTTTATGCAGTCAATTTAGACTGCTCACTAAAATTCTATTCACGTGACATGCTTGGTTGATCATGAATGTGGATATTACATTTTCTGTGCAATTTATCCTTCTTGTAGTTACATTTGTGTGTTGTTGTACTAACAAAGTCTTCTTATTGCAGGCTTCATTTGAGCGGGCAAAAAAGTGGGTATTGGAGCTTCAAGCTCAAGGTAGTTCTGCATGTCATTTTGCTCTTCCATTTTTCCCCCCAATAAAATATTGTTGTATGTTAGCCGATATTCTATCCCTTATTGAGTTAATATTACCTTCTCTGCATAGGAGTGATTTCATACATGACATGGTAACTTGAGTATTGAAGATGAATCAGATAATGAAACTATAAGTTAGTGCTTTACTCTAAATCAAGCCAAGATTGGGTTGATCTGATTGAAAAGCTTGAGAAATACATTGAGCTCATATGTCTTCACCTATTTAAGCCGAATTATCCAGTTTGATTTGTTCGAACTTTTAGGTCCACGCAAAATACCAGTTTATTAAAACAATTTGACTCCTCTAACCTGATTTGACAAATTAAGCCCATTTAAGATCTTATTTGATTTGGCGATAGTTACGCGATCTATTTTTGATTTGATAGGGGAAGAAAAATCAATAGTTTGTTTTGTGGATAATCACTTTTATTTCTTTCACAATTAGCTAGGTGTTGTCATAGTCAGTATATCTTATGCTTAGTCATAACTTTCTTTTTTTGCTTTTTGTTTTTTTCTGATTAACATACTATAATATTCAGTATGATTCTTTGGATTGAGTTCATCATAAGTGAACAGATTTTATGCTTGGATTTCATATTTGTTTAAACATGTTAGACTGGTTATTTTTGCACGCAATCAGGTGTTGTTAGGGTTGAGTAAATTGTCTTGTCATCCATGGTTCTATATGTCATGTTGAATTCCATGTCTCAATGGGACTGGAAATGGTTTGATGCTTTCCTGTTCTGGCTTATACTAATTTAGGGGTATTTTTTCCCTTTATTTTTTTGGCTACATGTTAGGAATTTGAGCTGACTATCGGGTTTCTTTTTTAGTCTGAATGGTTTACAGGAATATTTTTTTAAATACAGAATGCATGCCATTGCGTCATTTTTCAGGTCACTGAATTGTTAAATGGTTATAAATCTTGTTTAAGTTGAATCTTTCTTGTTTTCTTTCTTATGAACAGGCAGCACTAACATGGTCATGGCTCTTGCTGGGAATAAAGCAGACTTAGCAGATTCAAGGAAGGTTGCTGCTGAGGTAAGTGTCTTTATTTCTATACCAAACTGGTTTCTTCCAAAGTTTCTTATCTGGTGCACAATGTATGGATTGGAAAAAGGGTTGGGAAATTTTATGGATCTGTGGTCTTTTTATATTTCTATATTTGATTTGATTTTTGGTTTATTTTTCATGCTGGTTGGTATTATGTTTCATTAGGATTTTATGCTTAGAGTTATCTTAGATAGTTCAGTGCTGTAGGCATGTTGAGTCGTTTTAAGCCAAACAATTGAGGAAATTAGAATTTCATGCTGTATATGATGCAGAATCTTTAGTTTTTAGAACCAACATTAGCTAATGTGCCGTATCTAACTGCAATCTGAGAAATTTAAGTTTGAAGGAGTTGGTTGTGCATTTTATGCTCGTGGTACTTTAATAATTGTGTTATAGGCTTTACTTCCTAAATGATAAGTGGATGGAAGAAACCCAAAGAATGGATGGAGATATATGGGCTAATGCAAGATTGACATAAGAAAGTAATTGCTGTTTTTTTTTTTTTGTGGGGGGGGGGGGGGGGTGGTGTTGGCTAATGCATGAATGGCACATAAAAAGTAATGTTGTGGACAGGAAGGGGTTGAAAGGGTAAGAGAATTTTGCGTATTTTTTCCCCACCTAAAAGAGTGGAGGCAGTAATTGCAAGGCTAAAATTTGTTTGTTTGGTCGGAATCTGAAGAAGATGCCAGTTGAAGTTGCGGTGGACTTTGGTTTTTAAACTTGCTTCGCAATGTTGCCAACCAACTCCCATATTTTTTGAGTTTGAGTTGTGTATCCACGGATTGGAATTGACTATGCCACAGAATGTAATGGAAGAAGTACATAAGCATGATTGGAAGCTAGTACGATAGGTAGGATTAATGCTTTGCTTATGTTAGATTGTGGATTAACCTACCAAACCGGTGAATTTCCAAGTTCATTGGGTTGAAATGGTTCTTGATCCATGTAGTCCAATATCATTGTAATCTTGATCATGTAGTGAGGGTGTTTAAGTGAAATGGGTGCTGATAAATTTGGGCCATTGCTCAATAATTTGAGTTTGATTCATACTATTTGAACAGGTACCTACAATGTCTAGGTCTCTTTTCATTTGGTTAAAGATAAGTTCATTACTGTATCTTTGAAGCTTTTTTTGAAGTTATTACCACGCATACTGGCTTGTTCATTTTCTATGCTTTTAGCTTATTTTAAGCTGAAAAAAAACCTCTTGAGGTGTTTCCTCAAAAATATATTTTCATTTAAAGGCAACACATGAGCCATATTGCTGACCCCACATGGTGTGATAAAGGTTGATGTTGTTTAAAACTTTCAAGATTCAGCTTTAGGAAAGTTGAAACAAGCTAGAAGACGCCCTAATTATGTTTGTTTATGCAGTTTACTTTGAACAAATGTTATTAGTCATTGGGTGTAGTGGAACATCTTTGAAATGGATGATGAACAAGAGCTTCATTAGGTGATATGTTGTGTCACAAGACATGTTAACTTGAACCATGATATCTCTTATTGTAGGCTGGTCAAATTTGTAGTTTGGAATTGACCTATTTATAAAGCAAAAGACATGGATTCCGAAAATTGCCTTTTGTGAATGCAAGCTTTAATGGTACAGCTTGATTATTACATGAGATGGTTTCTTACATCCCTAGTTATGCAGATCCCAAAAGATTGTTCAGATGAAAAAGTAGACTACAAAGTTAAAATATTGCTCTGCAAACTAAGTTTATTTAAGCTTACGTTTGGTGTTTAGACTTGCATTCTTACTTCTAGAATGGAATTTTATGTTGCAGGAGGCGCAAGCTTATGCACAAGAGAATGGCCTTTTCTTCTTGGAAACATCAGCAAAAGCTGCTACCAATGTCAATGATATTTTCTATGAAATAGGTACAAGTTTTTTTTATTATTAAAAAATAGTGACAAGTTTATATATTACTAAGCATCTAAAGCATTTATTAATTGGAGAAAAAGAAATGACTCATTGTTACGTCATGATTGTATAATGCAGTGTAGTGCTCTGTGTGTGTGTGTGTGTGTGTGCCCCTAATGATTGTCAACGTGTTATAACGTTGACTAAGTGAATTTCAAGTACTTGGATAATATAATCTGTATCAATGACATGCTTGATATCCTCTGTGAATCTTATCTTGGAGAAGAGAAGCTAGCAGAAAATGTTAACCTGAGAGGCTACAGAATCAATTTTGATACTATTTTCTTTCTTACCAGCATAAATTTTGATTCAGTTTTCTTGCTTTATTTACCGGAAGCATTTATATGCGGACTGTCTTGTCAGGAGAAGAGATTTTTGGATTGGCTATAGATAATTTTTCACTCCTAGTAAAATTGCTATAAACTATTTTTCGTGGGTTCTTGTTGAGTTTGTTAATAACTACACTCACATCAAAATGTTTACCTTGTGTCCCCCTGGCACCTTGTCCCTTCTTTCTTTTTAATACCTTGCCTTTTACAAGTCTGTTGCATGCATCTGCAGCCAAGAGATTGCCTCGTCTGCAGCCAGCGCAAAATCCATCGGGCATGGTTCTCATGGACAGGCCTGCAGAGAGGGTGGCAAATGCATCTTGTTGTTCTTAAAGTCGTGTTACTTATCAAGTGGATAAATGTATGTTCCAGTTAATCTTCTTGTGTTGTACTAATATTACTGCACTATGATTTCTACTTTGGATACCATTTTGCAGATGTGTACAGAAATGCTTGTTGATTTATTCATCTTTAATCATGCACCTATGATTTGTATAGCCTTTGGCTGTAATAAAAATGTCTTGAGTTGCTTTACCATCATTAATATTTCATTTGTTTCATGAGATATTGTGCTAGGTTGGATATAATCTTGTCTCACCACAATCATATATTGATCGGACTATGGTACAGGGGGAGGGGATTATGACCATGACCTTGGGAAAACAACCCGTCAAAAATTTAAGACAATGAGAATATAAGATGAGGAATTGTCCTAGGCAATAACAAATCTAAACCTTATCTCAAATCAAATGGTAGCAAATGACAGTGACACATTGTGCAAAAATCTTATTATCAAAGTTCTATTCCTGACTGTATATTGATTTATTACACAATATAAGCTTTAAAAAGATTTGAAACATGAGAACGGCTGATTTTAATGTTATAAATCTTGAAACTATAAATCTAGTCTATGAATCAAGGTGATCCTTTCAACTCTCGGTTTTTTGACAATTTTTCTACCCAAATATTTTTGGACAATGTGGTGACCTTTTGAATGATGTGATCGATGAATTGTTCATGGTATAGGATGTTGTTTTGTGGACTAAACTTTAGCATCACTGGCTACATCACTGAATTCAAATATATAATTCCGGTGGCAAGACTAAAGTGGGATGCCCAGGACAAGGATCATTTTTGTGTGAATCAAGTTCACGGGTCTCACTATAAATTTAAAGGTGGATAGGGGTCACTAATGTTTGTGAGCCTCATCAAAGCTTGGTGGGCATCTTATTCAACGTCCACCCCAGAAAAATTCCAAAGAAGGCTTACAGCCCATCTGGATACTGAACTAAAAAGTTCTTTTGCTATCTTATGGAGTGTTGATGCATGTTTTTATGATTTGCAAAGATGACTTAAGTAATATGCTCCAAATTATACTAGCTAAGGTGATAGAACATTAATGAAGTATTCACGAGAATTTTGGCTTGGCTCACAATCTCTTCCATTTTTCTTTCCCCTTGTAAGACGAGTCTCCTTTTGAACTGAAAACGAAAAAAATTGCTACCTGACATGTCAAAGGAAAGAAATATGATAATCTCTTTGAATTTTGAAATTCTAAACTCCCCGCTTTTAGTTGATTGTTCGGAAGAGGGGGAGAGAGAGGGGGGGGGGGGTGCCTGCTGTTGTTTAAAAGTTTAAGCATTCGAATATAATTGAAGTTTTTCAATTTTATTGGGTATAAAAAAAAGTCGGAAAAAGAGAGAGACCTTCAGTCAGCACTAGACAGAGTAGGCTTATTTCCATTATTTTTCATTCTCACTCACTTCAATCCAACGGGTATAATTGTGTTTTCAAAATAAATATAGTCTAATCTACATGATAAATGAATAATAATTTAAACATCTTTTAAAATTTTACAAATTTAAGATTAATATTATGTCTTTCTAAGTCACCATCCATCGAAAAGGAAAATCTATATTTTCTGTAAGAATATTTAGTATGTTTCTACAATCTAATATATATGAGTAAATTGATATTAATATTGAAGAGTGACTGTTACAATTTTGATAGAAAAATAATAAATAATTTGTCATAATGATGGATAAATTTAAAGCTATAGTTGAATATATAATTGTTAAGAGATATATAAATTTTTTTAGGACAATTAGTGGTAGGTAATAAAATTTTTAAATAAGGACGGAATGTTAATTAAAAAATGTCAAAAAGCCATTTATTGAAAAAATATTAAAAAGAAAAATTAAAAAGAGAAACCGTCCAAATCAGCGCCACGTGGAGCTGTGTATTAAACAGAGTCATACATATAAATTAGATTATCTCTTTATTTTTTATGTCCAAATGACTAAAATTTTTAGAAATCATTTAATTATGTCATTACCGTGATTTTGATGAGTAGATTAATTAACATGTCTAAAAAATTCAGTTCCATTTGATAATTTTTATCATTCAATTTGAGAGGTGTCCCACTAAGACTGGAACAACAACCTGCCCTTCCACTTTCTCTTCCAACTTGAGAGAGAGAGAGAGAGAGAGAGAGAGAGAGAGAGAGAGAGAGAGAGAGAGAGAGAGAGTCTACTAAAATAAATGCTATAGGATAACAAAGCTTGTCTCTTACCAACTGTAACACAATATGCTCCTTCAAATATTCTATCTCCAAAGAGATTAATGGATTCCTTGTGCCAAGTAAAAAGATTCCTTCTTAATCTAAGTAGTGATCATATGATGTAGATCCACGCAAAACAGATGTAGATATTTATAAATAATCACTTCAAGAGTACTTTACTGTCGTCAGACTGTTTATGCAGTTCTTGGAATTGTTTACACACTGCAATTTTGTTCTTTGCGGCGGCCGTTTCAACAAAGCCATAAAAATACAGATGTCAACGGTGTTCATGATCTAGTGAAAGAGAAAATTTTGTTAAACAACACAACACAACATGGTTACCTAGATGGATTTGCCAGCAGACTATAATTAACTCAGGCAAATTCCTTTTTGAAAGACCAATTCAAGCAATTAGTTGGTTATTTGATGTAGAAAGCTTGTTTGACAGAAGAATCCAATTTGGGCTGTTGGATTGAAGCATTCTATAGCTCATTTTCTTTCAGTACCATGCTTCAAAGACAACAAACAACAAGTACAAATCACCATTGTAGTATTCCAGTTAGATAAGTATTGCTTGTGCCGCAGGCTTTTCCCTCCTCGTTGTTGCATGTGCAAACTTGCTTGCACTTGTAGTCCGGTAAACCAAATGCCCGTTGTACAAAGGTTTTAGTTCAACTATACTTAGAGGGGCTATGATAACCAATTATATTTTCCAAGTAATTATGTAATATGAACCTGGTAGCCCCTATTCCTACCATTGAATGGTGGACCTCGTCCTAGGGTCCAGGTAAACTATCATTGTCACTCAAACTAAACATTTGTACAGTGGTAGAAACTCATACTTAGATGAGGTAGTTTGGTATTACCTTTTCTTGATCTATAATCCAGCCAAAAAAAACAAAAAAACCCACATGCATACATACATACAAACATGTATTTATGTATGTATTTTTGTGGTATATGTTAATGATAATATAGCATATATGTCAATTAGCATATGTACATTTACACGTGTATATACATACATATCATATATATATATGTGTGTACGTATGTATATATGTATATATACATACACACACATACAAGTATATATATACATACATATACACATATGTGTGCGGGTGTGTATGTATGTATGTATGTATGTATGTATGTATGTATGCATATTATCCATTCACTAAAATTTATAGTAATTTTTTTTGCTGCGTTACAATTGGTTATTTGATTTGAAAATTCCCTAAACAAATTAAGTTGGCAAGACAATTGCTTTTTCAAAAAAATTTTGATATTTAGTTGAATTAACCAAACCAATTGAGCGAATTCATTTATGTTGATTGATCTACCGTCTACCGTTTAGCCAGCCGATTGAACACCTTTTTTTTTTTTTTTGTTTTGAGCAAAAGTAATAATATGTTTATTGATGATAATGCGTCGAGCTTGTATAAAAGACCAGTAGTAGTTCACTGCGCATATTCACTGCTTCTTGCAGAGTTTGCTGCTATTTCTACTTCTACCAATTACATGGTATATATGAACAAAAGGTAATGCTATCCCTATTGAACACCCTAGAGCTCAACAGAATGCTATCCCGGTGTTGCTATTAGTTTGATCGATATTGCGCTCTTCAACCATGTACTGTTCAACGTGTCCTTACAACAATAATAGAGGATAAGGAATAAAATGTACTTTGCACCTGTAAATTGTGGTTATATCTCAGTTAGATTTCTTGAACTTTATTAATTAGTGTCAATTATTCAATACTGAAAAATGCTGTGGTGACAAAATTTAGGAAACATTTTGTAAGATTTTAAAGAAAAATGACGAGATTTTGTTACTAATTATTATTATTATAATATTTTTTTTTACAAAAATTTATCATATTTTGTGAGAGTATGATTACAAAGAATCATTCTATTATTGTCCATATAATTAGGTGAAGTCATGCTAACCTTTTACCCCGAAATACAGTTAAGCATCAATGTTACTATTGATTATCAAACACACTAGCCAACTTCCTAACTACTAAACCTAGCTCAAATTGTTACCTAGTATTGGAGATCTTATGCAACCTTAAAAGTTAAACCCATACCAAGTTATAAAACGGGTTTAAAAACATGAAAATTAGCTTCATTCTTTTTTCTTTATTATTTGCCTTAAAAGTTGCTTTTTCAAAAGGAAACTATCATTAATTGGATTCTTTATCGCCGAACAACTAGAATATATCCAGCTGATCAAATCTTTGTCTTAGAACAGAATCTTTGCTTATAGAAATAAAACTTCATCGACAGATAAGAACACAGAGTAGGACCACAAAAGAAAAGCAACATAGTTCTTATGCTTCCAAATCTAGAAGTTTGTAGAACTTTCCAAGACTTCCAACTGCATTTTAAACCAATGTTTATTAGCGCAAAAAGCATCAGTGAAAAAGCTATACTTTCCCCAATCCTTGTGAAGATGCAGCTAAGGCACAATCAGTAGAACGAAAACCAATTCTTCCTTTTTCCAAATCGTACACAACTTCCATATTTTGCTGTTGGAAGCTGCCAAAAACTCCAGCTGGTCCATATTCATTGCCATCCATGCTTTGAAACAACAAGCATTTCACCACAGTGAAGTTCACAGGAGCACCCATAGCATAGAAGCTATTCCCCTGGGGTAATTCAATGCTTACATTGTTCAAGAAATGGAAAGTGACTGATGGAAGATCATCTTCAAAAATATTATTGTTTGGACTTGGAATTCTGTAGCAAAGATCAAACCCGCTTCTCATTTCTACATCTTTTGATCTGGGGTAAGTAATCATAGATTGAAGCACACTGAGCAGGTTTGAGTAGAGTGGCTCGGGCAGATGAGTGTAAGTAGTTCCTGAGTCGATCAACATTCCACCATTACCGAGCGAATCAAATTCTCTCAAGCTTAGAGGGACTTCAGTTGAGCTAATATTGCTCACAGTTATTGCCTCTAAGCCAATGTAGTAGAAGTTTGGGTAGAAGGGACACTTCAACATTGGGGTGAATTGCATGCGATCTTTAAAAGAAATAGCCTGATCTCCCACTATTAGCGGGCTTGAAATATTAGGGTTGTTAGCAAACTTGAAAGGCAAGAAACAATGAGAGAAACCCTTTTGGAGAAAACCTAATTGTGAAGGAAGTGAGAGTGGCCCTTTACCAAAGCCAACAATTCCTATAGGCTCTCTATATGTGGTTCCAACACAACCGAAACAGAATTTTGGAATCTCTCTAAAAGCACCCGAAGGGCTGCTTCCATGGACTCTTAGGGTATCCCTAGTCAGAATCCCAGAAACAACACCTTCCCCGTAAGTATAAGCAAATGAAGGGCATGGTCTATAACAGGTGGATTTTAGTAGGGTTACCAAAGAGCATCCGGCCACAGTGCAAGGATCATAGGAATTATCAGAGCTGTGGATGTCTATACAAAGGTGACTTGAACAAGAATCTCTTGTGCATGAAGAGGAAGAGAAAGGAGAGAAAGCAGCCATAACTTTGCTGTTTTTATAGTCATCGCAATCGATGCAATTGAAAGACAGATTTCCACAAGGAACCCAAGTAAGATCACTCCCAGTATCCATATAAACTTGGATGATTTGTGAAGGTGTGCCTATATTAAGAGATATTAGATATCCATCTCTGATTTCTCTCAATGGCTCCATCATATCCTGCAAATCTGATGGTTTCTTTACTGAGCTAGAGAAAGGTTTTGGTGTGGGAAGGGTGGCCCTTGAATGAGTTAAGCCAAGAACAATTGTGGACTGAGGGTTTCTATCCGCTGCATGGGAGGGATTGAGCCAGTAAAATGAAACTAGAGCCAAGAACAAATGGAAAGCTATAACATTGAAGAGTGCAGCCATTTTTGTATTCGTTTACACTTTGATGAGCATTGGCCTATTATTGGTGGTATTTATAGATCTTTTGTAGTGATCGAATGATTGAAATCAGGTAAAACTAGGGTTTTGGGGTTTACAGATGTTGCATGGGCAACGACGATTACTAGTTGCTGGGAATTTTAAAATAGTTTTTGAATATTATATGACAAAAATTATATGTATTGGAACAATTTAATTTGTGGGATTCAATTAATATTGAGAACGAAAGGTTGAGAGAGGAATCAGAATGTCTACATGGGTATTATTGAGGAGAATCAGATCGAAAAGTTGAGGAGAATCAGACAGTGTACACTTGTTTTTGTTTCTTCAACTTTTGAATCACTCTATCTATCATATATCCGCAATGTTTTAAAAATTGGACTGGATTGGCCGATTCAACCAGTCAGAATGTGAATCGGTCATGACTCTGATCCAGTTCATATATTAAGTTGACTAGAAGAGAGAACCTTTAAAAAAAGTCAAAACTGTAAGAACTGCTTGAACTAGTTGAATTGTGAACCGTCGATTTTGTAATTTTATCAACTAATTAGAAAAAAGAATACTTTTTCAAAAATAAAAATTGGATAACTTTAATGTTGTTCTTATGTTGCTTGTGGTGTTAGTATTTGGAGTTCTAATGGATTTCATCTAATTTCAACATTTCTAATGGATTTTGTTTAATTTCATAATATGATGGTGTTTTTGGATAGAATTAAGATTATTATTATTTTTTTAAATACAATTAAGATGAATTTATTTGTACGAATTTACAATTTAAAATTTTATTTTCAAAATTCAAATTTTTTAGAAATATTTAACTTTTTACCAGGTTATGTCTTGTATTAGTTAATAGAATGTCTATATATTTATATATTTTATTTTTAAAAAAAAATTATTGAATCAGAATTGAACCGATTTGATTGGTTGAACCACGACCCTAACACTTGATCTGTTCAATTGATGGTCCTGGGTTAAAAACATTGTATATCTGCTATCTCGGTAGAATATGATTCTATGTCATAGGTCCTTTACACAATTATCTAATTCAGTCGTATACACGTAGGTATTGCAATTCTTACAGATTTTAATTGCACAATGTTGTTTGATAAATACTCCCTCTGTCTCATAATGACTATTGTTTTTTGAAAATTTATTTTTTTAAAAAAATATTGCGTCAATAGTGACAATTGTTTATATAATTCAAATTTTATTCCTAAAATTTAAAATCTAAATGGTGTGGAACATGTCATTTACCTTATGTAGGCAATTTAATAAACCAAGTCTGGTAGAATTTGTTATTTTATTTAGTTGGCCACGTGTCATAGTTTAATTGGTGATACTAGTTGGGTCTACGTGGGGCGTGTGCATGTGATTCTTGCCCTATTGCTAGGATTAGTTTTTAGGTCTTTTGGTTTGCGCCGCTTTGGGTGGCTTGAGTTTCGGTTTTCATTAGACGTTAGTTGCAGCTTTTTTTTTTTTCTCCTTGCGCCGTTTTTCTCTAGACGTTTTGCCGCGCCTCTTTATCGTTTTATTCAAGAAGAAAATTTCCTTCATTTTTTTCTTTGTGTTTTCTTGTCAAAATTTCTGGGAGTTTTCTTTATCTAAGTGATTTGGTCCATCACCTAATAAAGATGACAAACATTTTAAGACATGCAAAAATGATAAATATGACACTCTTAATGGGATAAAACGAGTACTTATTCGCATGTTATCTTCCATTATAATATACATTAATTGATCGTCGCCACGGTAGTAAAATAGCTACACATCGATCTAAATTATACTTGATGGACTTTCCATTTCTTTTTCCTGTAACAATGGGCATGTCAATAGGTCAGATTTTACCCAAACTCAACTTATCATGTTATTTTGTGGGTCTCGAAGTTATTTTTTAATTTTTTTTTGATAAAATTATTTTTGAAATTCAAAAATTCTGTATATCGGTATAAAGTCTAGGTCCAGACCCAAACCCAAAGCCAAAACTTGCTTATAAACAACATGTCATACACGCACGAGCGTGTATTATTTATGTATATGTGTGCCTTGTGATATATATATATAGGAAACTAGGAGAGTTTGTAGCTGGAAGAATTATAGGAAACTAGTTAAAGGTCGTAATTACTAGCTTTCACATGTATCATGTATGTCACAAAAACACAGAGAGTACCACCTGCAGCGGCCTTAGACCTTAATTACCTCTTTACCATTTGTGATTCAAGATATTTTTTTTTTTTCACTTCTCTTCCGTTCAAAAGTACATTTTATTCTTTCATCACTTCAAATAAATCATAGTTTAAAAGCTCAAACTCAATCAAATTATACAAAGTTAACTCGATGCTATAAGATAACATGTCTGTCACACCCCGCGCCCGGAACGGAGTATTATAATGTTATCACCAAAACTGGAAAAAAAAAGTGCTGGTTCTTTAAATTTTTTTTTTTGTAGTATTTTTTATGGCAGTTAAAGTGATTTAATATAGTGCATGCGTATGCGAATTGCACGATCCAATGAGATTTCGTGAAGCTGAGAGGAAGTGGTAAGCACTTGCAATCCGCGGGTTAGTACACCTCAGCCCAAAAGCAACTTCTTTTATCAATTTTATCAATTAACTTGCATGTGAATGGGTTAACCTCTAAAAAAAATAATGAAATTTAAGTCCCAAATGAAATGAAGAATAATAATGCAATATTTTAATATTGAATTATTGGCTTGTTCTTAACAGCTTTTTTCTACTTGCTTTTAACTTCTAATTTTGAAAAATCAGTTTTGTGACATTCTCAACTACTTTTTTTTACTCTTTACTTTTGAAATTGTTTTAAGTTAAAGCTTTTTAGATTTTTTAAGTTAAAATCAGGAGCAATTGATTTTGAACTTTTTTAATGTTAATTTTTACAAAAATCAAAATCTGTCAAGAACAAGCCATAAGAAATTAACTTTTTAAATCCGCCTTTTTAGATAAAATAAAAGAATAGATACCAAAAAGTTCGGATAGCCTTTGCATTTGAAGTCTTTCTAATGGACTAAAACGTGAAAGAGAAAAGGTCTAAGAAGAATCATTTCTTGCTCACTACAGTTTTTTCATTTTGTCAAACGTGAATAATAATCACCAACAAAAATAAAAACGAAGACTTGCATTTAGAAAAAATTGTAATTGCAGAAGATTGATTTGAAATGTTTTTATAAAATCAATTTAAACTTCCTTTTAGCGATTTTTTTAAATCAATTAAAACCTTTGTACTGTCTTTTCCTAATTGCTGTTATCAAACTGCTTGAAAAAGTGCAATTGATTCAATGATTAATCAACATGATGTCTATCTAAATGAGTGGACGAAAGGATAACTTTTTTTCCAGTATTCACAAGAAACTAACCCAACAAGTTAGATTAAACAACTGAGGTCACGTAGGAGAGTTAAATCTAAACGAGACCTATAATCCAACCCAAAAGGCAATTGCTGATTTTTGAGCTGAACCATGGAGCTTAAATCCTAAGGCACTACCTAACACACTTTCGATGTGGGACGAATTAGCACTCATCTTTTACCTCAGCAAACTTTCTAAACTTTTTAACTGAGAAGAAAAGTTGTTTACATAGGACTCTTTCCTAGATACGTTTAGATTCGAATCTCACCGGGAACGGCCCCATGATTTTGGATTTGAGGGATAATACTGATGCGTAGTTATGGTAAAAATAATGGAAAATTTTGTTTTGGGGATAAAGTTTTAAACAAATATAACAAGATATTATATATAAAATATTTTTTCTAATTGATATTTGATGTAAAACCAAAAAAATACCAAGTACAGTCAAAATATTAATTAAGTTCTTTATTCAAACTTCAAAATTATAAATAGATTCTATATATAAGCTCCTAACTATACAATATATATGCTCGCATGCGATTTTACAAATGAAATTTGCATGAATTATTTCTTCAATGAAAGACTAACAACATATCAATTTATATTCTTCTCCCCTGATCAAAAAAGTTGATGCCAAGAACGGTGATCAAGAAAATGAAAATCTGCACTTATTTCGTTTGTTTATTATGATTAAAATAACATATATATTGATTTTATCCAAATTACTTGAATTCTTTTCTTTTAAGTACTTAAGTTATTAAATGACAAATTTTATGTTATTGAGTATTTAAATAATTAAAGGACTTGTAAAACGTAAGAAGGACAATAAAAATATGAATAACAGTTTGGGAGAATGGAGTGCTAGAAGGTATCATATTGAATATCACCACAAAAATCTAAAAGAATAAATGAAATTCATAATATTTTGGTATCTGCTACCTCTCCTTGAGCCCTTTGCGTTGCTTTCACTCACTTTTTCCCTAGTCACCTCATTTATCAAACAGAAAAAAAAAAGAATAATATATGCAGTCAGTTGTCACACACATACATCCAAAGACACACACATATATGACCAAATTGTACTTGTGAATCTTATAATTTAAAAAAGAACAATATAAATATTTTTATATTATTTTCTTACATTAGCATACGTAATTATATTTGTGTAACACTTTTTAGATTATAAAGTCCGTAATTGAGGTCGTGAACCTAGTCAATGTATGAACCTCTCTATGACCAAGCATTTCCAGCACGAGTAAAGCCAAAAAAAATAGAATGATAACTTTTCTTAAGTCGCACTAATATATAAATTTGAATGTGTAGAACCACAACGGATGCACTAAAATAGCTTGGCAGTGTTTATGACCAAACTATTATAATATAATTTGTCAAGGAAAAAAGAAATTATGGTAATTGAGTGTGACGTTCGATCTGACGCAAAATCCTCAAAATCCAGCATCATATCGTCATCAGCTAACTTAGTGGCATACAAGATTTCCCTTTGTGTCACCTCACATATTTCTGGAAAATTAACGACCTAATGTTGAATGCAATTTAATAGGTGGATTATAGTACTAACCCACTTATATAGTGATTTAGATATACTTAAATACTTAATTATTTCATAACCCCATGGGATTGTACTTGGTAGATTCTTTTAATACTAGGAAGGAATTTAAAAATGTTAACATAGGATAGTGGAAAGTGACACGAGCATTAACCTATATGCAATAGAATCCTCGTATAATTGGAGGATATTGAATAATCAGTTAGTGAAGGAAGGAAACTGCAGGCACTTAGTCTTGTCGCTAACAAAGGTTTTAAGTGATTAGGAGTTTATATGAGGAGTTTCAAAAAGTATTTTGTCATTTTACGGGGAGATTCTACAACGTAATGGTATCATGATATTGTCACACATGCACACGCGCACACACACGCACACTGCGCACGCATATATACATATACATATATATATATATGTGTGTGTGTGTGTGTGATATATATATATATCTGTATGTATGTATGTACATATATGTATATATGTATACACATGTATGTATAATTGGGTGTGTATATATACATATATATATATACACGTAGACATGTACACACACAATTATACGAGTATGTATGTATGTATATGTCTGTGCCTATGTATATCTGTGTGTGTACACACACACATGTATATGTACATACATACATATATATATACATATATGTACATACATACATACAAACATATACCTATGTGTTTGTGTGTGTGTGTGTATATATATATATGTTATGCATGCATCCATACATACATACATACACACACACACACACACATAACTAAGCAATTGCAACTTGTATGGTTTTGGATGAATACATATATACATATATATGTATATATGCATATATACATACATATATACATAGCTATATATATGCATATATATAGATATGTATATATGTATGTATATATGCATATATGCATCCAAAACCATACAAGTTGCAATGGCTTGGTTATTCTGGAAATTTGAGGATTACAAGAAGAGTTCTAGTATCTTTTGTCATTGGAAAGTTCAAAAATGAGGTATGGTGTGATATAACTCCCATGCAAGCTTGTCATCTACTTTTGGAGAGACCGTGGCAATATGATAGAATGGTGATTTGTGATGGCTTTGACAACAAATACACTTTCATTCGAGGGAAGAGAAATGTCGCTTTACATGCTTTGAAGCCAAATGAGATGCATGAGGATCAAGTGCGAATTGCTAAAGATTTCAAGTTGAGAGCAAAAGAAAAGAAAGCACTTGAGCAGAAAAATGAGGGAAAAGTCGTGCAAAACACAAGTGAGAGTAGTAAAAGTGAGAAAATCATGACTGATGAAAAAGAAAAGAAAAGAAAGAGCAAGAGTGTTATGTTAGTTAGGCCAATAACTCTTGTATCTATGTACTTTAAGGAAGATGATTATTTTGCTAACTCACTTAACCTATCTTTTCCTAGTGTTTTTGTGATCTTTTTGTAGTCACATATATATGTATACACACACACACATACATATTTATATATATAGATATATAAATATGTAAGTGTGTATATATAAATATGTATGTGTGTATATATGTGTGTATATATAAATATGTATGTGTGTATATATGTGTGTGTGTGTATATATATACATGCATATATATATGTATGTGTGTGTATATATATATGCATATATACATACATATATATATGTATACATATATGTATACACATCTTTGCATGCATACATACATACATATACATATACATATATATATGTATGTATATGTATACACATCTATACGTACATATACATACATACATAGATGTACACACATATACATACATACATGCATACATACAGATATATATAAGTACATATATATACACACAAACACATACATACATGCTTATGTATATATATGTGTATATATGTATATATATGTATGTGTGTGTGTCTATATATATATGTATATATATGTGTGTGTGTGTGTGTCTACACACACACATATACACATATATATAAGTACATACATACACATAGATATGTACATATATATGTGTACATACATACACATATATATGCATATATATGTGTATGTATATTTATATGTACATACATTCATATACATACATACATATGTATGTATGTATGTATACATATATGTATATGTATAAGTGTTTGTGTGTGTGCACGTGCTCACACACACACACACACATACATATACATACAGACACATTCGTATATAATATATACATAGACGCACACACATATCTTTATGTGTATGTATGTATCTATATATGTACATACATACATATTTATATATGCATGCGTGTATGTCTATGTGTATATGTATGTATGCATGCATATGTATGTATATGTATGTGTGTGCATATATGTATGTATGTATGTATATGTATATGGAAATCTATATGTGTGTATGTGCATGTGTATGTGTGTGTAACTTAAGTCACAATGAATATTGTCTCTAGATGTCAGAATGAGAATAAATATATTACAATTTGACTTATTTGCCCTGAAGTATTTATATTAGAATATATCATATTTATATTTAAAAAAATATATATATCATATTTATATTTTGTTTGTTTGTGCTATTCACTATTTATATGCATGCAAGAAACTTTAACATGTTTTATTTTAAAATTTTTATATTCTTTTTAAAATTTTAAAATAGTACATTAAACATTTTTATAGCAAAAAGAAAAAAATATTTTAAACATGTATTTAATTGTCTATGATTTAAGATTCATAAACACTTATCAATTGAAGTTTTAAATAATCAAAGAGTTTTATAAAATTTTAAATAAAATTTAAGTAAATGTATCGTGAGTAAAAAGAAGGGTTAATTACACTTTGCCCCCTGAAAG
>CM045552.1:10946093-10979102 GCA_024721245.1 Mitragyna speciosa | reverse complement strand
TTTTAGTCCCTCATTTATAAATGATGCATTTGGTTTCTCATATTTGAGGTTTGTACTCTTACATTCCATCATTTTTAAAAGGCTGAATTTGGACCCTCATATATTCAAAACGCAACATTTACGTTCAAACTCATTTTTAGTCACATTTTTCTACCAGAATGTTAATTTTGATATAAATTAAACAAATTTGACAAAATACTTTGTCGGTCCCATTGTTATTGTCATGTTTTTCATGTCCTAAATTAAAAGTCACACTTCGATTTTAAATGTAAACTCTCAAGCATTTTTACTATTTTGCCATCACCTTTTCCATCATTACCAATGCGCTCATAGCTACTTCAAATTTTAAATTAGAGGGCTATATTGTCAATATGTACAAAATCCCTTTGCCTAGATATAATGATTACATAATAAATATAATTCTCAAAATGCAGCCTAAATTTTGAGACAAAAGGAGTAATATTTGAACTACCTACATTCATTTTACGAATTCTAGAATAAAAGTGTAAAACTTGAGTAATTTTCAAGTTAGGTTGGTATTTTTTTTATATGTATTTAGCAAGATAAGATGTTCGGTTTTCTGTTTAAAATTTGATTGGAAATATTTTCAAGATACAAAAAATTTGTTGTTTATTATAATGTCTTTTAAGTGAATTTTGGGAGTTTTATAAATTATTTTAGATATTTTAATATTTGATATTCTTTATTTGGATCAGTAATATGTAAACTAAGGCAGTTTTCTATTCAAATTTATCACCAAATCATGTAAATAGTATTTTGTAGTATTATTTTACCATTTTATGCATGTATTACAACACTGGAGCATTTTTATTTGTCATTTCAGGTGAAAATGTAACAGAAAAAGATTTTGGAACGAGAATATGCCTTGTTTTAGAGAGATGGGGGTTACAAATGCTAATTTGTGTTGCTTGAAGCCTGTGATTTTGGCCACTTTACGTATGGCTAAACTGGTTGGTCTAGGCCACCTACATACACAAGAAAACAAGGTCGAGGTGGGGCTCTTCCTCCAGTATACATCCGACGCTCATGTTAGTAAAGTATTCATAAATTGAGTAAGTAATGAAGAAGAGCTTGGTTAGCTTGAGAGCTTATCTATGAGCTCGGATATATGAGACCCAACAAGGGGCATTTATATTAGTGGGAGAAAACAGGAGGACTAAGGGTTAAAGCGCAAGTCTAAAAAGCATGGCTAAGATAGGTCGGCGGTGTCAGGAGTAGGTCTGACATCTACCATGTTCTGGTGGCACTTATATAGTCATGTCCATCAAATCACTCAAATGGTGCTTTTAAGGCATACTTTTAACCTAATCAATTCGACCTCAGATAGGACTTTAGTAGTTCCCAACTCAGCAGCTTCACGCCTAACTTTTTCCACTTGAGACCTCCTAGGGTGACTTAGGACAAGGGGGAACTCTTTGGGTTGAGGATATGAGGAGGCCAAGCTCATGCGACAAGACCAAGATGATATGGTCGGGTTGACTAGCTAATATGCCTAAGGTGTTATGGCTGAGCCGAGGACATAATATGACCGAGGTGATATGGCTGAGTCGAGGATATTATATGGCCGAGTTGAGAAAATTGATATGGCCGAGGTGATATGCCCAAGCCGAGGATATAATATGGACCGCACTGAGAAGATAATATGGCTGAAGTGATTTTGGCCGTCACATTACAAGCTATGTAGCTAACCTGTGCTGTTAGTAAATCCACCATTATTGTGTGCTGAAAGCTCCATTGTTCATTTTACTTTGATCATTGTGTTAAATTTCTTCTCCGCATTCGTTTCACTCGTGTAGTTTTATCTTTGCTTAAGTTTTTTGTGCTTTACAATCCCTTTTCCATTCCAAAATAGCAGCAAATTAAATAGCAATTATAATAATGATACTAATTCTAAGTACTGGACCAAACAAATGTACTGAAATGAACAATTTCATTCCAAATTCCAAGATCAATGATTTTGATTCCGATTTTGATTTCAGGGTGCGAACAAAACACCCCCTAAATAAGGGGATATGTGTGTGTAAGTGAAATGACGCATAGCAACATATTGTCACTTCCCATGAAATTCTCTTTTGCTTTAGTATATACAGTATAGATTAACAATATTCCACAAATGTGATTGTCAAAGGGGTCAAAGAAAGTTCCTCCCAAAAAATAAAAAAAAGGAATATAAAAAAAAGCAATGCAATTATATCTCTATAACTGAACTACTCAATTCGACCAAGAAAATTTTCTTGTTAACTGCTATAACTGGGGATACATTCGAATTTATAGATATAAATGATCTATCGACTAAACCGTGTCCTTGCCATAATAGTAAAGAAATCAAAAGTACGTCAAGAAATCATCTTTCCCATTGTAAAACAAGTCTGTCAAATGCACATCTAACTTTTTTATGTCTTCCTTAGTCGTCCACTATGTGTTTTGTTAATACCCAATTAGATTCGTATATATAGGCATTCTCCAAGCTTTGTGGCAGCCCCGACCCCAAAGAACTAAGCTCAAGATACCCCATTAAATGTCAAAACTTCCTCTTTTTAATACTTTAAAACCAATTCCAATGAAGCCACCAGTTGATCATAAGCTACTTAATTACCAACTCGTCTCTCTTTATGTGGTTTTCATAATGTTGTCTTCCATTGTACTCGTTTCTTCTTTTCGTTTCAACATTTCTTCTAATATGAATTCAACTACAGAAAGACATGCAAGTGACCATAAAGAAGTAGATGCTCTTCTAACATGGAAATCGAGCCTTGACAATAACAGTCAATCAATTTTGCGGTCATGGACCGTGACTGGTAATGATCCTTGCAATTGGATTGGCATTGGTTGCAACAAACATGGAAGAGTGGCATATATAAACCTCACAAGCTTTGGCATAAGAGGTACACTTAACCACTTAAACTTCTCATCCTTTCCTCTGTTGAGAAAAATGGACCTCCAGGTCAACTTGCTTTATGGTAGCCTTTCTTCCAATATTGCCAATCTCTCTAGAATTACCTATACTGACTTATCAGTCAATCATTTATCTGGGGTAATTCCACATGAGATAGGCTTATTGACAAATCTTAGGTACTTTAACATGTTCAACAATCAAATAAGTGGTAGTATTTCCCAGGAAATAGGACATCTCAAGTCTATCCAATCATTTGATTTTGCTAGTAACAATCTTTCAGGTGTATTACCTGTTTCTATTGGGAACTTGAGCAACTTGTCCTTTATATATCTTCCTATGAATAAACTCTCTGGAAATATTCCTTTCGCCTTCTTAAAGTCCCTTGCTGACCTGGAATTGGCAATAAACAATCTCACTGGTTCCATCCCAACCTCTATAGGGAATTTGACAAATCTAAATCGCTTGGTCCTATTTGAGAATGAATTATCTGGTCCAATACCATCAGAACTAGGAAATTTGAAATTCCTTGCTGATTTGAGACTGTTCAATAACAAATTTAGTGGCCCTCTTCCCCCAGAATTGAACAACCTCAAGCACCTAAAAATGGTTGATATAACTGATAACAACTTCACAGGTCACTTGCCAAAGGATATCTGTGCTGGTGGAGTCCTTGCAATCTTTACCGCAAACAACAACAATTTCATTGGTAGAATTCCCGAAAGCTTAAAAAATTGCACTAGCTTAAATCGAGTCAGACTAGAAAAAAACCAACTAACAGGAAATATATCAGAAGATTTAGGTATATACCCAAGTTTGGACTTCATTGATTTAAGTGACAACCAATTTTACGGTGAGCTTTCTTCGCAGTGGGGCCCTTGCCACAACCTAACAAGGTTGATGGTCTCAAACAACAAACTTTTTGGAGTAATACCAATTGATCTTGGAGAGGCATCTCTGCTACGTTGAATTGATCTCTCTTCAAATCAATTTAGTGGAAAAATTCTTAAAAGTTTGGGAAAATTAACCTCGTTGTTTGAGATTAAGCTGGATGACAACAACCTAGCTGGAAGCATACCATCTGAAATTGGAAATCTAACTAAACTTCAATCTCTTAATTTGGCCTCAAACAATCTTGAAGGTGAAATTCCTAAAGAGTTAGGTCAATGCGTACAAATTTTGTTCATGAATTTGAGCAATAATCAGCTAAGTGGAAGTATCCCTTCCAATATTGGGGATATAAGGGCTTTGCAACTTCTTGATCTTAGCCAGAATAAGTTGAAAGGTGAAATACCTCGACAACTTGGAGAGTTACAGAGCATTGAGACCATGAACCTTTCTCACAATGAAATATCAGGCTCTATTCCCTCAAGCTTTGAGCAATGTTTCAGTTTGGTTTCTCCTAATATTTCATATAATAAATTAAAAGGTCCTCTCCCTATTATCACCGTATTTCGAAATGCTCATTTTGATGCCTTGAGAAACAATGATGGTTTATGTGGCAATGCTTTTGGTTTGAAACACTGCTCTGAATTGATAAGCAATAAAACAACAAAGGATAATAGCAGAAGCGTTACTGTTCTAGTGGTGTCTCTGTCTTTAGGTGGCCTTCTCTTTCTTATTGTGCTCATCGGCATTTTCCTTCTCTCTCTGTCAAAAAGAAAGAGGATGAAAATTGAGCCTAGAATACCAGAGGAAGGACATGTTTGCCCACTACTGGAGCTTTGATGGAAAGATGGTGTACAGAAACATTAGTTGAAGCTAACTGAAGGATTTTAATTTCAAGCACTTGCGTTGGAGAGGGAGGATCTGGAAGTGTCTTCAAAGTTGAATTTTCAAATGGTCAAAAAGTTGCAATCAAGAAACTCATTCTCAAGATGAAAGGGGACTGCATCAATCTTAAAAGTGAAATACATGCATTGACAAAAATAAGACATCGAAATATTGTGAAACTTTATGGCTACTGTCTTCATGCACGACATTCTTTCCTGGTTTTTGAGTTCCTGGAAGGAGGGAGCTTGTTAGAAATGTTGAAGAATGATGATTAGGCTCAAAAGTCTGAATGGAATAAGAGAGTAAGTTTGGTTAATGGTGTGGCCAATGCATTGTCATATTTGCATCATGATTGTTCCCCTCTTGTAGTTCATCGAGACATATCAAGCAAAAACATATTGTTTGACTCTAAATATGAGGCTCACGTTTGTGATTTTGGCACTGCAAAACTCTTGAACTCTGGCTCATCCAATTGGACTTCATTTGCTGGAACTTATGGATATTCCGCCCCAGGTGAGTCTTTTTCCTCAACCATGTTTATACAATAGCCGGTAAACTACCAATGCTTCTTTTTCTGGATGGAAAGCAATGTATTTAGTTGCTATATTGATTATTTTATAATCTACTCGATTGATGGTTTTTGTAACAGAACTTGCTTACACAATGGAAGTTAGTGAGAAATGTGATGTCTACAGCTTTGGAGTGGTGGCACTAGAAGTGATCATGGGGAAACATCCAGGAGATCTAATCTGTTCTTTATCATCATTTTCAACAATTCATCATTTATTGTTGAAGGATCCAATGGATCAAAGGCTTGCATCTCCAACAACGACAGTGGCAGAAGAAATAATCTTGGTTGCTAAACTAGCACTTTTGTGCTTGAATCCTAGTCCTCGGTCTCGACCAACCATGCCTCAAGTCTCCCTGAGGCTATCAAAAGAAGAAACACCTGCTAAGAGATTGATTCCCAATGTTACCATAGGCCAACTGTTTGACAATAGTTTCTTTATTACAATTTGAACTAGCTTTCAACCCACGCAATATCATTGCATGGATATCATTGTATTTAAATAATTTATTACATAGTTAATGAATAATAATTTAGACATCTTCTAAAATTTTATGGATTTAATATTGATATTATGTATTTCTAAGTAACCACCGCTACTTATAATTTTTTTTTAGGATATTTAGAATGTTTTTACAATCTGAAATGTATGACTAAATTAATTTTGATGTTGAAAGGTGATGGTGATAATTTTGATCGAAAATAATCAATGATTTGCCATAATTATGGATAGATTTTAAGCTGAAATTGAATGTATAGTTGTTAAAGATGTATATAAATTTTTTAAGATACATTGTGGTGGAAGGTTACTTTTAAATCCTACTAGTTTGGTTGTTAATCCTTAGCCATATGTTTGACCAGCAAAACAGAAATTACAGAAAAAAAAAACTAGAGATGAGATATTGTTTGTCTGCCAAAATGGGGTCGCACGTCCCCAAATAAATCTTAGAAAAAATAAAAGAAGGATTTTCCAAAAAAGGATGAAGAAGCATAAAGAAGGAAGAAAAAGACACAGAGGGGTAGATATAAGAAATAAAAAAATTATGACCTTTGTATCGTAATCCAAAGATTAAAAAAAATTCTAACGAAAGTTAAAATGATAAATATGTAACATAAGTGTTGTATGATAAAAATAGATAATAACTAGCATATAATCTATCTTTTAAAATAAATTAAAACTTAAAATAATCTATTTATATTGTCACAACATAATATTGTCTAAAAACTTTACAATGAAATGCAACTCAATGCAATCTTAATTATTTATTTAAATGTGTAAATATTAAAGTTCATCCAAATTGGTGGACCTTCTTGAAAGTTGTAAGCATTCTTCGCACCAATTAATCTCCAAAACATATTGCACTAATGAAGGAAATAATGACTATATTCAACTTTGAAATGACATAACTATAAACATAATTGCTCGATCTTTTGATGATTGGACGTAATTAATTAACATCGTTTTATGCTTTTACTAAAATGTAAAAAAAAATGTAAAAATATAAAATGTGTGCAATATACGTAACTACTCAATAAATAAACGCTTCATTTTAGTTCTCCCAAGTATGATGTTGAACAGTAAAGTACTGTTTCTGCTCCCGTATCTTCATTAAGTTGCAGGGAAATATTGAAAAATGTTATGTCCAAAAGTAAAAATAATAATGTCATATAATATGTCGACTTTGTGTGTTAAATAGATATTCATATACCATAAGCTACTTATCTGGTATTATGTCTACAGCATCATTGCGGTCAACACGGATCATTCTTCCAAAACATGTTAGTATTTGAAAGCAGCATGTGGTAAAATACTCTTTCCGCAGACTTAAATACCAATCATCCTAAAGGAATAAAAGCATATTTCAATTTTTTTTGTTTACATTAGGTCAATAATATTTTTATACCACTTATTGAAAATATATGCTTTATACTAAATAGAAACTTTAAAATATTTTACATAAAAAAAAATCTAAAAAATAGATTACATTAACACCTTGCTCATGTTAGAATAATTTGATCGTATAAAGAATTATACAAAACAAAATGTTGCTCTGGAATTTCAAATTGAACTAACAGCATTACTGCCGTACAAACACAACATTGGGCCAACCCAAAAGCATAGTCCAATAGTTCTAATGAACTTCTATTTTTGTCGACTTTATTGGCTTGTATTGGGTTTAAAATTAAATGAAGTATATTCCTCCAAAATTTATAAAACAATGTATTGACTTGGGCTATCCATTTAAATTAATTAATCAAGACAGTTTATCAGACTTTATTGACTAATTAATCAAAAATCTGGATGTCTACAGTTAGTAAATACAAGATTGAGAGAATAGAAATTGTGTATTTACAAAGTCGCATATAGATTTGAAAAACTATATAACTTTGTCAAGCTCATCAAAGTTATACATATAGGTTCAAGGAATTATAGAACACAAGCACGCGCGCGCACACAAAAAAAAAAAAAAAAAAAGAATCCCTGAAAAGCACAAGATGTTGTGCTAATTATAATCTGATGTCATATTATAAACTAATAATTTTATCTTTCTAACAGTTTACATGGACCATATTTGCAATGGTCCTTAACGTTTTTAAATTATCTTACTATGGTCTTTAGTATTTAAGTGAACAATTTAAACCCCAATGTTTTCTCTGTTTACCAAATTAGACTTGGAAAATTCCATCATCTCTCTCAAATTGTAAAGACCAGAGTTAATTTCACGAATTATATTTTATAATGGGTTAAAACTAGCACAATAATAAAATAGGTTGCCATACCAAAGTTTGCTGAGGTTGTTATAATTGTAAGTATATCTCCTCCAATTTAATTTTGAATTTTCCCTAAATTCCATTTAATTTTGAATTTTCCCTAAATTTCATTGAAATTCATAAACGATATAGCTAGCATCAACGGTGTAAGGTTTTTTTTGCCCCAAGCAGCTTTGGTTATACTTAGGTAAAAAAGGGAATAAATAGAGGATCAAGCAGTTAGAACTCTACAACTTCATCTTAAAGGTTGGGGGTTCGAATCCCACTAGGTATCATTTCTCTTCCTTCAATTGTAATAATATAGGTTTGATTAAAAAAAAAAAAGAAAAGAAAAGCATTTGAAATAATATGACAATTCTACCAACGTTTGATGGCCCATCAAAGGGAAGAAAGTATCGGCTTTTTTCTACCTATATTATAAAAAGACAACACTTTTACTATAGCTTGTCCAAATTGTGACACGTGGATAGTCTCAATGAAATTCTTAGGTTCTTAATGTTTTGCCTTTTCCTTTGCCTCTGTTTTCCTTTTTTATCTATGTTTTTTTCTCTCTTTCTTATTTCTTTCCTTTTGATTCTATTGATATAACCGAGAGCAATAACTCATTTTCCTATAATTTCTTCCCCACGTCAATCAATTAATAACTGAAATCTCTTCAAATCTATCACTCATAAATCTCCTCCCAAATAACTCCCTGTCTATATATGTTTGTACACATTCTCTCTCTTAAATTCCAAAAGCTTACCCTATAAAGTTTGTCTGTTTCATATTCCAAAAGCTTTGGAGGTGCAGATTACCACATGTTTTTGTTAGTTTAATTTTCCTTCTCTGCCAATTTTTTGTTGATAAATTTGCATTGCTATTTTCATATTAACTTCTTTTTCCCTTACGGGTACGGCTTACTATATATTAAGGATAACATGTTTTTGCTTATATTTTTTCCTCGCATGGTTTTATTTCGACTGAGCAATTCATATTACATGTGTTCTATAGACTCATGAATCAATTACATTATTGAAGATTAATTTTATTCTTAAAAAACGGGGCATGTAATTGTATTGTTGTTCTTTCTTTCAAAGTGTGGTTTTGCTTAAAAAAAAAAAAATCATGCCTACTCTTTTTGTGTGATGATATTTTGAAAAAACTCTTTGCCATGATCCATCTCTTTGTTCCTAGAATCAAACTCTTCTCACATGATTAATCCAAAAATACAAAATCTCCTTTTTTCTTATGAACATAAAATTTTCATATGAATGTCTGTCCCTTTTTATTTTTTTTTATGAGGCAACAAGCTATGTTAGATGAATTTTATGTATGTCCATGTGTGGATTTATATGTAGACTTATTTTACACATTGTATTTAGCAAATGCTTTTTGATTTGAGTGGAAGAATTTGTTTTCCCTACAAGATCATTATATGATGCAGTTTCTGCGTGCAGGTGACAAGTTTGGTGGGTCTAGTAGCGGTTATAATGTCTCAGGCGGATTGCATATAGTTGCATCAGTAGTCCAAATATACACCTCTTTCTTTTTGCGGATACTTACATTCTTCTTATGCTCTTATTTCAAACAGCAAATAGAATTATTTAAGGTTTAAGCTAAACTGAAGAATAAGTTACATTGGATCACCTTTAATTAACTTAGTTATACCCTTAGATTTAGTTTCATTCTTTCTCATTTCCTTTTGTAATGTTGTACAATTTACTCACTGAACTTTTATTTTGAGTTGCAATAACTCAGTACAAGGAGTTATTAACCTTTTTTTTTCAATTGGTGTTCTGATATTAAAACTTGAGATATTATCTATTAATCTCTTAATTTTGTGAATATTTATAGTTTTTCTTTTATGCTATTGACTTTATCTATGGGTTGTCAATATTTTGTATAGCTTGCTTAAAACTTTTGAATTGGCAAGGCACAGCCTGAGGACTACTAGTATTAGTATTACTAAGGTAAGAGAGAGACCGAAGATTGGCTTTTGTGGTATAATCGTCAAAAAAGTCAGCAGGTTTAGAAGCGACAAAAGTTACTGGCTATCTACTTTTCTCTTTACCCCTCTGTTAAAGGGTCACGTGATATACGTTCATAGGTTTTGTATTAGTGATCAACTTTAGAAAAATGTTGCAAAAGAAGATTCCTTTCTATGGTTTGTGAATTATAAACAATAAAATTCAAACTAAACCAACTTTCGAGTGCAATGTCTTTTTCAATTTTTTTCCCAGCAACTAAAACCCAAGCAAAGACCAAGCATTATTTATCTAACTTATGTCTATTTGTTAACCAACATTGTGCTTTTTTAGTCTCCAAAATTAAACTAAAGAAAACTCCCATAGACTCACGGGTTATACATTTATAGGTCTTTTATTAGTAACTGACTTTGGACAAATATAATACAAGAAGATTTCTTTTCTCGGTTTGTGAATTATAAATAATAAAATTCACACGTTCAACAGTCTTTACACATTAAAATGTAACACTGAAGAACACCGCATGCTTAAATAATTTTTACTTTTTACTCTGTAAAGGATCACGTATTATGCATTCATAGGTCTTTTTATCGGTAATTGACTTTAGAAAATGTAATAATTAAATGCCAAGCTTTAAATTCTATACTGAATTTGAGATTATATTTATTTTGAAGTAAAGAAATTACATTTTAATCAGCACATTACTATATGGACGAATGAAAGTTCTTAAAGCCTATGAGATTGATTGAACCTACTGCGCACTTTCCATTCAATTTGACGTGTAAAAGGACCAAAGGTTCGAATACTGTAGTCGGCAAAGACTTAAGGGGACAACAACTTTTTTGGCCGTGTGGGGAACTTCTCGGTTGGTCAAAAATTAATAATCTGGAAATGACAGTGGTTAGTCGTGAATTGAGGCAGAAGAGTGGCAATTAACTTAATTGTATAATTGAAGGATAAATGTGTAAAAAGAAAAGGCACATCTCTACATTTCAAATTTTTAATATTTGCATAAAATACTCAAATCTTTACATCAAGTTACATTCGGCAAAACGACACAACAATTCCTTTGCATTACATTGAAAAGTCTTTGGTGTAATTATATATGAAGATCAATTACTCAATTTTGTTATGACTGATTCCAAATTAATGTTCAAAATCTTAAACTTCGAAGGCCTGAAATGCTCTTAATACTTGGAACAGTTAACACTCTTCCATAGTGAATAAGATTTAGATAATTTACTTTTCTTAAATGTATGAAAAGAAATAGTTCTAATATGGAACAGGATCGGACAAGGTTGGTGTAGTCTCATGACAAATATTCTTACATATCATCGATAATATTTACCATCAGTGGCGGAGCCGGATTTTAATATATGGGAGGCGAATTTGTAAAATAAAGAAAAATAGTATCTTGCAAATGTTATTTTTAGAATTACACAAAATTGGAGTTTTACTTTCTGTATCTCTCTTTCGATGACTCTATCATACAAAACGCTGATCGTAATTTAGATAATATTGTTTTATTTTCTTTCAACTCCGTTTGAAAATATAACAAAGAACTTTAGTAGGAAAGTATGCTTGACAATGAAATTAAAGAAAATTTTGTAACAACTCCTTGCTCATCACAGTGTTATTCAAATAAAAAAAAAAGTAACGTTATGTATACAAAATATAACTAACAAATTGCACATATAATTATCAATCTAAATGTGTTATAAGTAATAAATAAACATAACAATACAATAAAACTTTTCATTGATTTTTCTAACTTCTCTTTTTATCACTTCAAGGGAAATGAAGAAGTATAACTTGATTACAATCTCTCGGTTTTCATAATTATATTTTAAATCTCAATTTCAAAGTAGAAATTAGGTTCAATACATCACGAAAAAACCCCAAATACTTGATACAATTTTTTGGTAAATAGGAAGTGAAATAGCTGATTTCAACTAGTGTATAGTTAAACTATTTATAAAACTTTTAGGGCATAAAATAAAATTTGAAAAATGTGGAAATAATGAAACTAAGAAATCTAAGTTTTCTATATAATTAATTAAATATCAAGTCCAAAAGTATTTGAAGGAGAATGAAAATTAGAACTTTTTTTAAGCTAAAGCTAGGGTGACAGAGGCAATAAATTTTTGTCAAATTTAAGGGAGTGAGAAAATGAGTTATGAAAAAATGTTTCAAAATTTGTAGGGTTTTTAGAAAAATGTTGAGAACTCATGGGAGTTCAGGGATGTTCATGGACCAAAGTAGCTAGGACCAATGTGAAAACTCATGCAGGTTTGCAACTGTCATTCAAGAATCCAAAGCAACATTTTTTTTTTTTTTGGAGGTTGAGGATATATTTGCAGGAACGAAAAAGTGGAAAATTTCTATTATTGGCTATACCCTGGAATTGCGTATGCAATCGTTGCACTTGTTACAAAAATGAGTTCGAAATTTGACGTTGCCTTGTCCCTGAGCCATGCCCAATAATTAACAACTAGTGAAAAAAACACACTCTATTTTTGTGCAAATTTAAAAATAGTTGATAAATAAGTGATAGTTATAACTTATAAGAAGTTATCATAGATTAATAGTTTAAATTAACAAGTAAAAAGAAAGAGTTGTAATTGTAGTAAGTTATTATCGATTAATAGTTTATCGTTCATAGATGTTATTAAAAACATACAACGAGGGCAATAAACAAAACCTAAAGATGACAAAGAACAAGCAACACTAAAACCACTATTCTTAACTAGATGCGAACCTGTGCTTTGCTGGGATATTTTAGGTACTTTCAATTTTGAAAAAAAGAAAGAACAATAAAAAACTTTTTAGCTATAATAATTTAATTAAAATTTGTGCCTAGAAAACATGATATAATAATTAAAAATGCTGAGTGAAAAATATAAGTATTTTTCTAGAATATAAAATTCGTACAAACTAACTGCTATCCAATAAGGTAAATTACTTGAGAATTTGAAAACAAAAACCTAAATTAACGTTTAACCTATACAACATGAGAAACTAATTTATGCAAGAATATGATTTTGGTTATCTATACAATGTTATCTACTTTCGAAGTAATACCTTTTTAAACTACATCAGAAAAATAAGAAAAAATAACATGATATTTAGTGTATTAGTATTATCAATTTTAATCTTGTAGTGCAATTTGATATACAAATTAAAAGATTTTAAGCTTAAAAGGTGTAAAAAGATGTAAAAACAATCTTATTTTTAACTTCTAGGATTTCTTATTTTGGAGGGTTAATATGTTTTATACACCTATTATATAACCATAACTATGTAGATTTCATTGAGAATGCCAATATCAAATTACTCAAAATATTCCCAGCTACTTACATACTTTTATTTCCTTAATATAGATTTATGTTTGAATACAATCCTGTAAACAATGGACTTAAAATTTAGAAATAAAATAGAGTTATTTCCACTTCAGTTTGTTTTTTCTTTTTGTGGATGTTTTAACTTCTCTATTTATCTACCCTCCTTGACGTTGTTGCTTAAATTTCTTCCTTAGGGCTTTTTTTTTATTATTTTCAATTGTATATATATGCTCCCATTTATCATACCTCCACTTTAATAGTTTACTATTTTTCATACATGTAGATTAAAATATATATAATAAAATCACGTTTTTGAATTTTGGAGATCATGTTTCATAAGCTTCAAAAATCAAAATTCAACTAAGTAAATGATAACTCCTTTATCTCCTTTATCTTGTAGAGAATACATGTTCCAAACAAAATTGGACTTTTGAATTTGAATACAAACTTCAGATTCCTTATCAAAATAATTAGATTCGAATTCTGATAGATTAATTAGACGGATCGCATTAAATAAACTAAATACATAATAAAGCAAAAAATATGTGAAGTGACACATGGCAACATGTTTGTAGCCCAAACTCCCTTTTGCTTTAATACTAGTTGGGCTCAGGCTGTGCCTTGCACAGCCCAGTCGGAGGCAGAAAAATTAGGAAAATTATGTTGATTGTACAATAATAAAATTTGCTTGTTTTAGCATCATTATATTTAAATAGAAGCTTATTTGGTATTTATTATAACATAGTACATTTTGTACTGTAATTAGGATATAAGTCAGAAAATCAATTTGGCTAATTCTGGTGTATATCATGTACCACAATATAAACTAATTTGTTAATTCTAGTGTATAACTTGTTTTAAAAATCTAATTAATAAGGTGTCTTTCATTTATAAATGCAAATGCGTAAAGATTCAATCACATATTTTCAAATCTTGTTCTGTCCAAGCTCATAATATGTAATAATAAACTAATAGGATAATCACAATAAGTCTGGTAAAGAAACATTCATGACACTATTTATTCTGAAAATAGAGCTTCAAAGTGAGGAATTAGTTTGATGTGTTATGGTGACGTCTTAAATGGGCTTGGTTCTGCAGCAAAGTGTGCTATTATTTGAGTTGCTGATAATGATGGCTGTTGTGTGACAGTTGGCTTAGCAGGCAAAACGTTCATGAATTCTTCAGCTATATAAGCTTTTACAACAGTGTATCTAGGATCCCTTAGGCCTACTTGGGTTCCTATGTCATAATGGTGTACAAAACAAAAAATTGTGTGCTTCTCAATAGAGGCTGCGAGCTCAGTTACAAGTGAAATCTCCTATATTTTGAAAGACAAAATTTAATATGTGAAGGCAATAAGCAAAATTGTCCATGATGTTGTTTAGTAAATGCGAAAGTAACATAAAATGATACTTGCATGTACTAAATTCCAAGAATATCAAATCAAAATGACTCCATGTCACAGGATCAAAGATGATTGAAGAGTGTAAATAGCATGATGATATATAACATATGACTAAGAATACCAAGACATGTAAGAATAAATTTTTAAAATCAGCTGCAACACGTGTTATTTCAAAACTCAGCGCTTATATTCAAGGAGCTACTCCTAAAATTGCAAGATAATAAGCTACAAGTTAAATTAAATCCATTTATGTGGTAAAATCAAGAAAGTTATCAAGCATGCTATTATTAAGCCATCTAACATTAAGCAATAAATGCACTGAAAATATTTAATTTGATTATTCCTTAAAATCCCAAAGAAGAAAAAATGGAAAAAAAAAAAAAGAACAGCAATAGTTGTTCCGTAAACAAAATTATGACTAATTAAATAGAAAAGATGTTCCTTTTATTGCTACTGAATCCAAAAATCACATCAACCAAAAACATTCTTATACAACTAAATACAATATCCGTAAACTAAGCACAACATTCTATTGCAATAAATAGGTGGAGAATGTGGAGAAGGAACCATTGCAGTATTTAGTTTCCAGTTCTACGACCAGATGAGTAATCCTTCTATAAGGGAGTATCGGTGAAACATACAAGTTTTTAGCAAGCTTGCAAACACAGACAAGAGAATAAGAAAAGGCAAGCAAAAACTTTAATCAATGGACCAACTTTAAATAGAACAATATAGTGTCAGCATCTCATAAATGGACATATTCGTGTCCCCTTAAATATCCAAATCAGAAACCAAGCTGCATTTAATCGTTTTTATATAGTATTGTCTATGTTTTCCTTGAATGTATTAAAAGATAACTACAGATTTTTCATGCACATCTAATGTAATACAAAGACCAAGTCGTCAATAAAGTATGTCGTGGAAATTAAATGGCTAGAGAAGGCGTGTTAGAACAAAAAGAGCACAAAAAGTTATTAATGATGATAAGTTGAAACTAAGATGTGTGTCCAAATAGTTCAACTACATAAACCATTCGATTAATTTTTGTTTACAAATCCAGTTTAACTATGCAAACACGCATTTAAATGAAACAAAAATTTCGTCAAATGCTCACAAGCTTGTTAGAAAACTAATAAGCGTAGAGTAATTACATCCGTCGTTTGAAGGCTTTTAACAAGAGAGCAGCCTAAATCTTTTTGAGACTCTGAACTATTATCTTATAAAATTGACGAAACCTACATAAACACTCAGATCACACCACCAATCTACCCGAGATATAATATTATTTTAAGCCACTTTTATGGAATAACTGCTGCTAGTGAAATTATTCAAATTCCAAAATGCAAAATAACATTACACACTCTACTCCATGAATCCTAAATCTATGCAAGGCCAATAATATTCGATTAAGGCTGCACCCCATCATTCAATATTATCAAAAGACAAAACTCTATGTCCACAATAAGTAGCCAAAATTTGAAAAACATTAAGCAGCCTGCACACTCATGTATCCACCTTAAATCACATCATTCATCGGCATCACGAGTATAAATTGCATCAAAAGAATAAATTCCGTGAAATTTCAATGCTATATGAGACTACAACTACACGTTAAAAAGTATAGAAGGTCATTCCTAATAAGAAGGATTGTGTATAAATTCCGGGAAAAACAGAGAGTTCCGCCCCTATGGTTATATTATTGAAGATTAATTTTTTCTTAAAAAATAGAACACATAGTGCTATCCAAGTGCGAAGACTTTTTGAATATATACTCTAACGAAGACCTTGTTAATTGGCTTTTTTATACTTACGGTACCTTGAAAAGTTCCTTTGACATATAGCTAAATGTAAAAGACATGAAAAAGAAGGAAAAATTGTACAAGGGAACAAAATATGTATAACTTATTTAAATGGTAAAACATGCAAGGCACAAAGTACATTTAGGAATGACATTTTACAACAAACTTGTGCAAGTTAGAGCAAGTGGCTGTTCTTGTAATGAAGAAACTGCAAGACAATTATAGGAGTCAAGAAGTAGTAAGTCCAAAATCATCTAATATTATGACGAAGCAATGTTTTAATAGCAACTAAGTAATAGCAGCACCAATGACATGACAGCATATGAAATTGCAAATAAAGAGAGCATTATGCAAAATGAGATAAGTGAACATAGTAGACGTGATATGGAGGAAGGTTAAGCAGCTTAATGAAGTTTCTGTGATACTCCATTAACCTCGAGGGAAGAAGGACTAAAAACTGACATTCTGAGTCAATATTTAATCTTCATCCCAAGAAAGTAGAGATTATTCATTATGGCATTTGAATGAACAAAACCAACCTATAGATCCATTTATGACATCCCATATCCTAAAAGTGTTCAACTTTATGCAAGCAATTTCCATATTTTCCATGTCTGAACAAGACTTATACAAATTCTACCTTTTTCTGTAAGAAGCTGAAAAGCTCGTGCACATCTAAGGATTAGAATACTATTGAAGTACGAAGTGGACTATCTAAGAGGTGCTCCTTAGACGTGCAATACCATTAAGGTAAAAAGAATACTAACGACAAACAACAGGTGTGCTGATTAACCTGCAAAGCAGTGCGAGATGTGCTTTCACAGTTTGTATCAAAAAAAAAAAAAAAAAAGACAGAATCCATCTTGAGGGTTTAATAATAAACAGATTAAACTATCCAACAAACAAAGAAGCCCAATAAAAAACTCAAATATTCAATCTTAATCATCAAAGCATTTGACATGAGTAAGAAATAAACTTGAGCAAAATTAACATGCAACAGGATAGAAAGAAGTTCTTAGACCAGCATTATATTTTGATCCATTATCATACATTTATTTTCTCTACTGATCATATTGGCTTAGACATTGATAAATATCCTCATTAAGTACAAGAAAATAAAGAAAAGGGAAGGCATACATATAAAAACTTCCCCAAAGATAACAAGTCTAACTGTTTCTAAACTATTTAATTATTATGACATAATGAATCCCTTTTGAAAACATTACACAATATCAGCATTAAATAAACCAAAATTCAAAAATTACAACTAAAACAAAAAGAATTATTGTCTACATGATATAACAAGCACATTGAACATTCAAATTAAGTACAAAGATACATGCATATCAAGACAACAAAATATCACCCAAAATGCCATAAAAATAGAGGAAATGAGAGCAAGAAAAATACCATGGTGGAACAGATTGAAGAGCCTAGAAAGAAAACCAGAAAAGGGGATTCATTTTCGTGAAAAACCCATCACAAAAATCACTTCACCATCAAAGAAGAAGAACCCAAGTAGTGATAACTATTTTCTTGGCTAGGTGGAAAAAAAAAATTAAGTCCTTGTTTGGTAACGACAGAGATATAGAAAATAGTTAAAGACTATTAAATCATTGAAAAGTTTTCAAGGTTTTTCTCTATGACTTATTTGTGACAGTTCAATCAAGAAATTATGGGATTAGATAACTTTTTTTTTTTCTGAACTTTTAAAAGCCCTATTGTGCCAAGACAAGAAAGTGGTCTAGAATAATAGAGTATCAAAAACTTTTTTGATGTTATGTTCATGTTACACTATTTAATTATACCATCTAAGAGAATGACATGTATATTCTACTAAGAGAATGACATGTATATTCTACTAACATAGGGACACGTATCAGACCAATTATTACTACTCGTCACCGTCTCGTTATAAACCATTAGTTAAACAATTTCTAAGCACCCATTATTGGAGAAATTTAGAGTAGGACATCTTCAGTGCTCAAAGCTTTCAAACCCCACAGTCTTAATGTGCATAAAAATTCATATCGTTTCAAGCCTAATACCGTTAATAACAACCTGAATATGTCATTAACTGAGAACTTTTGAGTAGTAGCTATATTTAATTATTCAATGGTTCTTTAGTTTATCTTGTTAATCAGTTGCAATGATGCAGCTTATAATTCTTTCTCTTTGTATTAAGTTTTCCAACTCATGGTAAGCACTTCTTTGCCTACATATTTTCCATAAAAGCTATTTCACTGAATTAAGAGATTATTGGAGTCTAGATAATTAAGTAATTTTCTTCTGAAAATTACTTAGTACTTGAAGGTTAAAACTTAAAAATCTTATATACAGATCAAATTTGACAATGTATACATGTCACTTCAGCCAATCTTCATTCCCAAATAAAAATATGCTTAATTTAATCCCTAGTAACCAAAAAACTTATATTGCAAAAACCATAAAAGATCATAGCAGAATGATTTGAATACCAAAAGCTGATGTCTCGCTAAAAACAAATTTTATAACAGCATGCATGCTTAGTTTACCTGTGATAGACAGAACGCAACTACAAAGAGCACTGGAATTATCCCTAAAAAAGAAAAAAAATGGATGCAATGTAATATATAAAAAAAAAAACTACAAATAAAAGAGTTAATGTGAGAAGTTCAAAAGTCTGTAATCAAAAGAAACGGAAGCCCTCTAACAATGCTCTACTAACTCCCAATAAACATAATTTATGGAGAGCTTGTACAACCGTCCAATTGTATGGAAAGCCAACAGTCTTCCCGTAATCAATAAACCCAAAATACCAAAATCTCATCTTCAACTAACCAAAACACAAGGGCGTAAACCAATAAATTTAAGTAGAAAAAAAAGATGGAAAAATAATAAAATAATTCTACTCTTTTATTCACATATTAACAACAACAACGACAAAATGAATTCAAAAAATCAGATTAAACAAAACCATTATTTTACTTTTGTGATTTGGCAATTATTGAAAAAGAATAAATCAAACAAAACCCAGGTTGTACCAATTTGTGGTTTCTGGATTTTGGTTCTTCAATTATGACTAACCATGTCAATAGATCAAAAAATGGGCTGTTGGGAGCTAGCCGCAACTTTCTCTATCTGTTCACGATTTCGCATGGATCAGACAGGCTATGGTGATGAAGTGGTGGTGGTCTTAGGTTGGCAGAGAAATATATGGGGATTTGAAGGGTAGGAAGATAAGGGCTTGAGGAGCACGGAGTTGTGGTATGGGGTTGTGCAAGTCATGCGACGTGCTGGTTTGAGGCTGATAGATATTGAGGAGGTCCGAGGAACGGTAGCTGTCGTTTGGAGACATGAGAGTGGTCAACAAATTGAGGAGGTGAACCGGTGGTTGTGGTTTAGGGAATGATAGAGTAGGGAACGGCGTCGTTATTTTTTCCCCCAAATACAACCAAAAGCATCTCAATTAGGTTATCCACGTGTCAACTAATAGGTCTGCTACAGTAATTCTATTGTCTTTTTATAATATAGGTAGATATAGTACAGATTAACAGAGCTCCACAAAAGTGATTTTCAAAGGAGTCAAATTTCTTTAAAAAAAAAAAGAAAAGAAAAAACAGTCCAAGAAAGCAATGTAATTATATCACAACAATTGAAGTCCTCAATTCGTCAAGAAATGAAAAGCTGAAATGAAACTTTTCTTGTCCTAGCTAAACCATGTCCTGGCTGAATTGGGCATACAATTATATATATATATAAATTAGAGATGGCAAATGAGCGGTACGGGCACGATTTGGACGGGACGGGCACGATTTGGGATTATAAAATACAGATTGTACTCAAATAGTCCCAATATTGATCGTGGGATCAATATGAGCTGAATTAAAAAGGATTTAGACCTATTTTGGTACCGTCCAAATGCCTAATAGTAATTTTTTGATAGCAAAATAAACAAATTATTAAATATAGTTGTAATTTTAAGTCATTTAAATGATATTTGACAATCAAATATTTAAATTTTTAATTTTAAATGATTTAAATAATGTTTAAGTAGTTGTTTATTATACCCATGATTGTCCTAATTAAATCCTATTTATACCCATATTGAAATAGGTATTATTAGATATACTCTCATATAAGCCAAATCTTATATTTTTTATACCTATTCGGCCTAAATTAAATTTAGGTATAGGTACCCATTAGTCTTGAGACTTAATTGCCACCTCTAATATAAATGGTCGATCACTAAACCATGTCCTGGCTATCACAGGAGGACAGAAATCAAAAGTACGTTAAAAAATCATCTTTCCCAAAGTGAAACATGTCTGCCAAATGCTCATCCAACTTTTTTAAGTCTTAGTCTTCCACCATCATTGCTTTTAATACCCAATTAGATTGCTATATAATAGGATTTCTCCAAGCTCCATGGCAGCCCTGACCCCTAAGAACTAAGCTCAAGATACCCCATAAGAAGTTGGAGCTTCCTCTTTTTTATACTTTAGATTTAACTCCAATGAAGCCACCGGCTGACCATAAGCTACTTCATTACCACCTTATCACTCTATATGTGGTTTTCATAATGGTGTCTACCATTGAACTCGTTTCTTCTTCTCGTTTCAACATTTCTTATAATAAGAATTCAACTGCAGAATGACATGCAAGTGACCATAAAGAAGTAGATGCTCTTCTAACATGGAAATTGAGTCTTGACGATAATAGTCAGTCAATTCTACGGTCATGGACCGCAAGTAGTAATGACCATTGCAATTGGAGTCGCATTAATTGCAACAAGCATGGAAGAGTGGCATATATAAACCTCACAAGCTTTGGCATAAGAGGTACACTCAACCACCTAAACTTCTCATCTTTTCCTTATTTGAGAATAATGGACCTCCAGGTCAACTTGCTTTATGGTAGCCTTCCCTCCAGTATTGGCAATCTCTCAAGCATTACCCATATTGACTTATCAGTCAATTATTTTTCTGGGGTAATTCCACCTGAGATTGGCTTACTGACAAATCTTAGGTTCTTTTCCATGTTCAGCAATCAAATCAATGGCAGCATTCCCCGAGAAATAAGGCTTTTCAAGTCTATCAAACTTTTTGATATGGGAAGTAACAATCTTTCAAGTGAATTACCTGTTTCCATTGGGAACTTGAGCGAATTGTCCTTTATAAGTTTTGCTATGAATAGACTCTCTGGAAATATCCCTTTCGCCTTTGGCAACTTAACAAAACTCACTGATTTGTATCTGTATCAGAATCAATTTTCGGGGCTTATACCTCGTCAAATGTGGATGCTAATCTCCCTCGTAGATCTTGAACTTTCACAAAATCATTTCAGGGATAAAATACCCACTTCTATTGGAAACTTGGGCAACCTAACCACTCTTTACCTTCACAAGAACAAAATTTCAGGACCTATTCCTAAGGAGATAGGCATGTTAGAGTCTCTTGCTGATTTGCAATCGTCAACAAACAATCTCATTGGTTCCATCCCAGCCTCTATAGGGAATTTGACAAATCTAAATCACTTGGTCTTATCTGAGAATGAATTATCTGATCTTGTACCATCAGAATTAGGAAACTTAAAATTCCTTGCTGATTTGAGACTGTTCGATAACAAACTCAGTGGCCCTCTTCCCCCAGAATTGAACAATCTCAAGCACCTAGAAATGGTAGATATAACTGATAATAACTTCACAGGTCACTTGCCAAGGGATATATGTGCTGGAGGAGTCCTTACGACCCTTACCGCAAACAACAACAATTTCATTGGTAGAATACCAAAAAGCTTAAAAAATTGCACTGGCCTAAATCGAGTCAGACTAGAAAAAAACCAACTAACAGGAAACATATCAGAAGATTTGGGTATATACCCAAGTTTGGACTTCATTGATTTAAGTGACAACCAATTTTATGGTGAGCTTTCTTCACAGTAGGGACTTTGCCACAATCTAACAAGCTTGATGGTCTCAAACAACAAACTTTCTGGAGTAATACCAATTGATCTTGGAAAGGCATCTCTGCTACGTAGAATTGATCTCTCTTCAAATCAATTCAGTGGAAGAATTCCTAAAAGTTTGGGAAAATTAAGCTCACTTTTTCAGCTTAAGCTGGATGACAACAAACTAGCTGGAAGCATACCATCTGAAATTAGAAATCTAACCAAACTTCAATCTCTTAACTTGGCCTCAAACAATCTTGAAGGTGAAATTCCTAAAGAATTAGGTCAATGCGTACAAATTTTGTTCCTGAATTTGAGCAATAATCAGCTAAGTGGAAGTATCCCTTCCAATATTGGGGATATAAGGCCTCTGCAACTTCTTGATCTTAGCCATAATAAGTTGAAAGGTGAAATACCTCGACAACTTGGAGAGTTACAGAGCATTGAGACCATGAACCCTTCTCACAATGAAATATCAGGCTCCATCCCTTCAAGCTTTGAGCAATGTATCAGTTTGGTTTCTGTTAATATTTCATTTAATAAATTAAAAGGTCCTCTCCCTATTATCACCACATTTCAGAATGCTCCTTTTGATGCCTTGAGTAATAATAATGGTTTATGTGGCAATGCTTTTGGTTTGAAACACTGCTCTGAATTGATAAGCAATAAAACAACAAAGGCTAATTGCAGAAGCATTGCTATTCTAGGTGGTGTCTCTATCTTTAGGTGGCCGTCTCTTTCTTATTGTGCTCATCGGCATTTTCTTTCTCTCTCTGTCAAAAAGAAAGAGGATGAAAATTGAGCCTAGAAGGCCAGATGAAGACATGTTTGCCACATGGAGCTTTGATGGAAAGATGGTGTATGAAAACATTATTGAAGCTACAGAAGATTTTAATTCCAAGCATTGTGTTGGAGAGGGAGGATCTGGAAGTGTTTTCAAAGTTGAATTCTCAAATGGTCAGAAAGTTGCAATCAAGAAACTCCATTATGAAGACGAAAGGGGATTCATCAGTCTCAAAAGTGAAATACATGCATTGACAAAAATAAGACATCGCAACATTGTGAAACTTTATGGCTACTGTCTTCATGCACGACATTCTTTCATGGTTTTCGAGTTCCTAGAAAGAGGGAGCTTGTTAGAAATGTTTAAGAATGATGATCAGGCTCAAAAGTTTGAACGGAAAAAGGAGAGTGAGTTTGGTTAAAGGTGTGGCCATTGCATTGTCTTATTTGCATCATGATTGTTTCCCTCCTGTAGTTCATCGAGACATATCAAGCAAGAACACATTGTTTTACTCCGAATATGAGGCTCACCTCTGTGATTTTGGCACTACAAAACTCTTGAACTCTGGCTCATCTAATTGGACGTCATTTGCTGGAACTTATGGATATTCCGCCCCAGGTGAATCTTTTCCTATCAACCATGTTTACACAATAGGCTAACTGCCAATGCTTCTTTATATATGGAAAGCAATATATTCAGTTGCTATATTGATTACTTTATAATCTACTCGATTGATGGTTGTGACAGAACTTGCTTACACAATGAAAGTTAGTGAGAAATGTGATGTCTACAGCTTTGGAGTGGTGGCATTAGAAGTGATCATGGGGAAACCTCCTGGAGATCTAAATTTTCTTTCTTATCACTTTCATCGTTTTCAACAATTCATCATTTATTGTTGAAGGATCTTATGGACCAAAGGCTTGCACCTACAAGAACAGTGGCAGAAGAAATAGTCTTGGTTGCTAAACTAGCAATTTTGTGTTTGAATACTAGTCCTCAGTCTCGACCAACCATGCATCAAGTCTCCCTGAGGCTATCAAAAGAAAAAACACCTGCTAAGAGATTGTTCCCAATGTTACAATAGGCCAACTGTTTGACAATAGTTTCTTTATTACAATTTCAACTAGCTTTCAACCCATGCAATATTATTGCTTGGATATCATTGTATTTAAATAATTTATTACATAGCAAATGAATAATAGTTTAAACATTTTTAAAAATTTTATGGATTTAATATTGATATTATGTATTTCTAAGTAACCACCCCTACTGATAATTTTTTTTAGGATATTTAGAATGTTTTTACAATCTGAAATGTATGACTTAATTAATTTTGATGTTGAAAAGTGATTGTGATAATTTTGATAAAAAATAATAAATGATTTGCCATAATTATTGATAAATTTTAAGCTAAAATTGAATGTATAGTTGTTACAGATGTATATAAATTTTTTAAGATACATAGTGGTAGAAGGTTATTTTTAAGTCCTACTAGTTTGGTTGTTAATCCTTAGCCATATGCTTGCCCAGCAAAACAGAAACTAAAAAAAAAAAAAAAAAACTAGAGATGAGATATTGTTTTTCTGCCAAAATGGGGGTCACACACCCCCCATATAATTCTTAGAAAATAACAAAGAAGGATTTTCCCAAAAAAGATGAAGAAGCATAAAGAGGGAAGAAAAAGACAAAGAGGGGTAGATATAAGATAAAAAATTTATGACCTTTCTATTGTAATCCAAAGATTAAAAAAATTCTAATGAAAGTTAAAATGATAAATATGTAACAGAAGTTTTGTTTGATAAAAATAGATAATAACTAGCATATAATCATCTATTTTTAAGATAAATTCAAACCTAAAACAATCTATTTATATTGTCACAACATAATATTGTCTAAAAACTTCACAATGAAATGCAACTCAATGCTGCCTTATTTATTTAAATGTGTAAACATTAAAGTTCATCTAAATTGGTAAACCTTCTTGAAAGTTGTAAGCATTCTTCGCACCAATTAATCTTCAAAACATATTGCATTAACGAAGGAGATAATGTTGATATTGAACTTTGAAATGATAGAACTATAGACATAATTGCTCGATCTTTTTATGATTGGACGTAATTAAGTAATAAGGTGTTACGCTTTTCCTAAAATGTAAAAAAAAAATGTAAAAATATAAAATACACGTAATATAGGTAACCAGTCAATAAATAAACGCTCGCTTACCTTTGATGGGTTGCAGGGAAATATTGATATCTCTAATAATGATATTGATGACAAATATTATGTCCAAAAGTAAAAATAATAATGCCATATAATATTTCGACTTTGTGTGTTAAATAGATATCCATCTAACATAAGCTACTTATCTGGTATTATGTCTACAACACCATTGCAGTTAACATAGATCATTCTTCCATAACATGTTAGAATTTGAGAGCAGCATGTGGTAAAATACTCTTTCCGCATACTTAAATTCCGATCATCCTAAAGAAAAAAAAAACATATTTCAATTTTTTTCGTTTATATTAGGTCAATAATATTTTTATACTACCACTTATTGAAAATATATGTTTTATACTAAATAGCAATTTCAAAAGATTTTACATAAAAAACTAAAAAATAGATTACATATTAATGACACATTAACACCATGCTCATGTTAGAATAATTTGATCGTACAACTTTATACAAAACAATATGCCGCTCTAGAATTTCATATTGAAAGAATAGCATTACTGCCGTACAAACACAACATTGGGCGAACTCAAAAGCATAGTACAATAGATTTATTGAACTTCTATTTATATCAACTTTGTTGGCTTAAATTGGGCTTAAAATTAAATGACTTGGGCTATCCATTTAAATTAATTAATCAAGATAGTTTATTATACTTCATTGACTAATTAATCAAAAGTCTATATGTCTACAGTTAGTAAATACAAGATTGAGGGAATAGAAATTATGTGTGTTTACAAAGTCGCATATTAAATAATGCGTAAAATTTTTTTTGCTGATTGATAGTATTGGGAACCTGGTCTACTTTTTCCATTGGACTCTGAAAGGCATCCTCGAATCCAAAGTAAACCCATAAACTAATTGGGTCGGCCAAGTAGGCCCATTTAAAAGAATGTATAGGCCGACTACCCTAGTCGTTTTAGCTAATGCCAACTAATGCTCGAACTTTCTATTTTACCTGTCATGGGCCTTGAATGACTTATTAATTGAGCCTGTTGCAAAATAACGAAGAATTTGGATTGGGTAACATAGAAATCACAACTTCCAAAAGTATCATTTTTCTGAGGAAAAAATAATAATAAATGGGCCGGCCAAAGGCTATGTTACAGTGAATTAATCTTATCATTTTTGTTTTATAATACCAAAAAAGTATCCCACTGTTGACCATTTTCTTCAATCTTCCAGCAATTTTTAATAGGTTATTTGATATTTAAAGGTATAGACCATAATATCTTCTTTCTTTTTGTTAAAGAAGTTAATATCCATCTTGGTTGATTTTACAAATCATTTCAAGCTTCTCATTAAAAATACAAATAGAGAGAGAGAGAGAGAGAGAGAGAGAGAGAGAGAGAGAGAGAGAGAGGATAAACCAAGAAGTGTTCAAGCCTCTGAAGGCTTTAATTTTGCAATGTCACCAAGATTATAAATTTTAATGGATAGATCACAAACAAGAAAAGTCAAACATTATTAATTTCGATAGATATTCCGACATAGGACAGTCCAAAAGATCTCTGCATTGATACAACAATTGAAGCCATCAGAGAGTTACATTTCAAGCTTGAGTTGTCAGGCTTGTGTTCTTGAGGTAGTAAGCATCAACCGCGTTGGTAACTTCCCTTGCAAAGTCAATCATGTAATCAGGAGCAGGGACATCTGCATTCTGCTTCTCATATTCATATGTATGCTTTATAAAATTCTTTTCACCTTTTGAAATCAACTTGAAAGTTAGTCTCAGGCTCTTGTAAAGAGTCATGACATCACCTTCAAGTATATTGTAAGTCATTGACATGTTATCTTTATCAACAGATTCCACAATCTCCTTTGTAATCATAGTTTTGCCTTCTGCAATTCATACACAACACACAACATTAATCAAATAATATGATAAAAAGGTCAGCAAAAAGTATATATATATATATAAACAGAATGTTCATTAGAATAATTCAAACATAAAAGTCTTCTTAACCATTTCTACTTCAACAAAATCAAATAGAGAAAGAAACGAAGAGATGCAAACCTTACCTATCAAGTAATGCACTAACATTATACATCCCACCTCTCCCCAATTCCCTTCAAGTAATTGAATGACAGGTTGTTTTTCTGGGCAGATATTAGGCAGGTCTCCTGCCTTGCTGCCATATATTTCAAAGAAAACATTTCCAGGAGACCTGATCTCTTGAACAAATTCTATCTTGCCGCTAAGAGCCATCTATCTCCGTCACAATATGACCTATATATTTAGGTTCCCTTTAATTCTTACATGCCAATATGAAGTATTCATGTTCCCTTTTAAGCTTTTACATGCTTGTGAATTTTGTCAATATTTTATGTCATAGGATAAGGTTTTAAATCATTATATTGGATCAAGATCTGTGATAGGTTGTTTCTCCAAAAGGGAATCACGATATGAATCGTTTATATTAATTAAATATTGATCCTATCATTTTGTAAGATTGAAAAGGTGAATCAGATTTCAACATTTAATTTTTTTTGTTAATTTATCACCATGATTTGTAGTTGGTGGTCACGGTATGCGGTCGCCAATCAGACGACACACACGTTTTACATTATACTGAGATGTACCTTCGATAATTTGCTTTTCACATAATTCTTACAATATTTGCTAGATGAAAATTTTTCAATTGAAAGGTACTTATTAGACGAAAAGTTCACTTGAAAGGTGAGATGTACGTATAATATCTAGATTTTCACACATCCCTTTACAATATCTATAAGATAAAAAATTTCAATTGAAAGGTAAGTATTAGATGAAAATTTTCATTTGAAATGTGAGATGCACCTGCAATGTTTAATGGATGAAACATTTCACTTGAAAGGTGAGATTTAACTATGATATTTAGCTTCTCGTGCAGCCTTTTGGCTATTCATACACTCCTTTATAATTTTTTATAGATAAAAAGTTTAAACTTCTCACATACCCCTTTACAATATTTAGAAGATAAAAAAATTCAACTGAAAGGTGTTTGTGTGTGTGTGTGTACACTCTCTATTCCAGGGGAGTATTTTGAATTTTGGGAATAATATTTGTTTCCAAGTTTGTCAATTCTCTCGTGAAGTGAGTGGGTATTAGGTGTACCACGTACGTCATGTGACATGCCACATGGCACACTAGAAGAAATTTATATCGTCAAATAATACAAGGTGTGCCCCCACCATCACCATATGATAGTAGATTATTGATTATAGTGCGTTACGTGACAATGCACGTGGTGTATTTAATACTTTTCATGTGAAGTCCACACATTGCATGGTGAATGGAGTAGCATGCATATAAGAATTCTTTTTACACGTGATGGGCCTCATACTGGCTATTAATTGGGCCCATCCCAAAAATTATAGAACACAAGCGCACACACCAAAAAAAAAAAAAAAAAAGTAAAAAGAAGAAGAAGAATCCCAAAAAAGCACAAAATGTTTTGCTAATTATATTCCGATATCATATTATAATGCCAATAATTTTATCTTTCGAACAGTTTACATGGACCATATTTGCAATGGTCCTTAAAGTTTTTAAATTATCTTACTTTGGTCCTTTGTATTTTTTTTGGTCCTTAGTATTTAGGTGAAACATTTTAATCCCCAATGTTTTCTCTGTTTACCAAATTAGAATTGTAAAATTCCAAACATCTCTCTCGAATTGTAAAGACCGCAGTTTAATCACACGTATTATATTTATGATGGGTTAAAATTAGCACAATAATAAAATAGGTTACTATACCAAAGTTTGCTGAGGTTGTTATTATTGTAATAATATCTCCTCCAATTTAATTTTGAATTTTCCCTAAATTTCATTGAAATTCATAAATGATATAGCTAGCATCAACAGTGTAAGGTTTTTTTGCGCCCAGCAGCTTGGGCCAATATTTGATGACCCATCAAAGGGAAGAAAGTATCAGCTTTTTAATTACTAAGGTAAAAGAGAGACCGAAGATTTGCTTTTGGGCTATAATCGTCAAAAAAGTCGGCAGGTTTAGAAGCCAAAAAAGTTAGTGGCTGTCCAAATTGCAATTGTCAACCACTCAATAGTAATATTTTATTTACTTCAGTTAAGCATTGGTCTGTTGATTCCCATTCCGCATACTTTTTACTTTTAGTTGAAGGATCACGTGATATATAGGTCTTTTATTAGTAATCAACTTTAGAAAAATGTAACAAAAGAAGATTCCTTTCTATGGTTTGTGAATTATAAACAATAAAATCCAAACTAAACCAACTTTCAAGTGCAATCTCTTTTTTAATTTTTTTTCTAGAACTATAACCCAAGCAAAGACCAAGGATTATTTATCTAATTTATGTCTATTTTTTAACTAACATTATGCTTTTTTAGTCTCCAAAATTAAACTAAGGAAAACTCTCATAGACTCACACGTTATGTGTTCATAGGTATTTTATTAGTAATTGACTTTGGACAAATGTAAAACAAGAAGATTTCTTTTCTTGGTTTGTGAATTATAAACAATAAAATTCACTGCATACTTAAATAATTTTTACTTTTTACTCTATGTGATTGACTATGTAATAAAAGAAGATTTCTTTTCATAACAACAAAATTCAAATCAAACCGACATTCAAGTGCAATGTCCCTTTCAAGTTTCAGGTTAGCAATTCTAACCGACGTGAAAACCAAGCACTTTTTATCTAAGTTCTGTCTATTTTTCATCTAACATTATGTTTGTTTCGTCTCCAAAATTAAACTTAAAAAAACTCTCATACAATCAAGAAGCATACTTAAATGCCAAGCTTTAAATTCTGTACTGAATTTGATATTAAATTTATTTCAAAGTAAAGAAATTACATTTTAATCAGCATATTAATATTTGGATGAATGAAAGTGATATTTTAAAAGCCTTTGAGGTTGATTCTACAACTTTGAACGGTACACGCTTTCCATTCAATTTGGCGCGTAAAGGACCAAAGGTTCGAATACTTTAGTCTGCAAGGGAGTCGCCAGAGAGGGGACAACAAACTTTTTGGCCGTGTGGGGAATTTGTCGGTTGTTAAAAAATTAATAATCTAGAAATGACAGTGCTTAGTCGTGAATGGAGGCAGGAGAGTCGCAATTAACTTAATAGTGTAATTGTAGGATAAATGTGTAAAAAGAAAAGACACATCTCTGTATTTCAAATTTTTAATATTTACATAAACTACTCAAATCTTTACGTCAAGTCACATCTAGAATACTTAGTAGAATTGAAGGATAGAAGTGTAAAAAGACACATCTCTGTATTCTAAATTTTTAATATTTACATATAATAATTAAATCTTTACATCAAGTTAAATTCAGCAAAACGACACAACAATTCCTTTGCATGACATTGAAAAGTCTGCGGTGTAATTAGATATGACGATCAGTTACTCAATTTTGTTCTAACTGATTCCAAAATAATGTTCAAAATCTTAAACTTCAAAGGACTTAAATACTCTTAAATACTTGGAACAGTTAACAGTCTTGCATAGTGAATTAGATTTAGGGGCCGTTTAGTTCAAATTTTTTAATCACTATTACTATGATTATCATTAACTCTACTATGAATATGGATTTTGATGATTCCCCCCAACATGTGTGATTTAATAATGGAATGGGTATCATTATAAAAATACTTGTTTGGTTTACTGTAATGACTTTCAAGTAAATTTTTAAATTTTTAAATCTTTTATTTATGATGTACATATTTTTTAGATTCCTTGTTTTGTATCTTTTTAAAGAAAATTTCTAAAAAGAATTCTTCAATTTTAAATATAGCCAAGCTCTAATTTAAGTTTTATGCAAATGATAACCTTTAAAAAAAAGTCATTTTTATTGTATTAACAAAGAATACTATATATCTTTTATTTTTAGTTCAAAATTTTATAAAAAAAAATGAATGTAAAAACAATTTATTAAAAAAATTTATAAAATTTTTTTATAAAGTACCAATAAAAAATATTCAAAATCAAAAGATAAAACAAATATATGTATGTGTGTGTGTGTGTGTAGAGAGAGAGAGAGAGAGAGAGAGAGAGAGAGAGAGAGAGAGAGAGAGAGAGAGAGAGAGAGAGAGAGAGAGAGAGAGAGAATAGTAAATTGGGAATGGGTAACTCAAAAAATATGTGTTTCCATAATGGGTGTGTTTTTGCCCTTAATCATAAGAGTTAATGGGTTTGATATAATAGTATTTTAGGAGAAATCATAAACACCCCAATTAATCAATATCATTTCCACTGAATAATAGTGATAGTTATTTTACAAAGATCAACAATAGGTGTCATTACTTATGATACCCATTCCCCTCCTTGATTTCCATATATAAAACACCCCCTTAGATAATTTCGTTTTCATAAATGTATGAAAAGAAATAGTTCAAATATGGAATAGGACCTGACGAGGTTGGTGTAGTCTCTTGAAAAATATTCTTACATACCATTAATAATATTTACCATCAGTGGCAAAGCCGGATTTTAATATATGGGAGGCAAATTTATAAAGTAAAGAAAAATAATATCTTGCAAATGTTACTTTTAGAATTACATAAAATTGCAGTTTTACTTTCTGTATCTCTATTTTGATGACTCTATCATACAAAAAACTAATCGTAATTTAGATAATATTGTTTTATTTTCTTTCAACTCCATTGAAAATATAACAAAGAACTTTAGTAGGAAAGTATTGTAGACACCAAATTTAGACACACTGTTTAGACTTTTTAACATTTTGGAGCACTTTTTGTTTTTGGGAGACCAATTGCAATTTTTACGCAAATTATGACTAATTAGTCGCAGGAGGGGCAAAATGGTTGGTCAATTTTGAATGAATGTGGATTGAATGAAGTGTTGGTTGTGGTCTGCAAATTTTTGGGCTTAAAACACAAGCAAAGCGAAGCAAAAAATATAGTTTTTTGTTATGCTCATCAGGTGTTCGTAAAAATACCAAAACGTTTTCATGTTGTTTCTTCAGCCATATTCATGTTGTACTAGTCATTAGGAGTTTTTCTATAAATTTTTTATGGCATTTTGTTGAGTTTTTGGAGATGGGTTGTAAAATATATACATGGCTGTCTTTTGATCGTTTGACCTACTTGTGATTATTTTCTGGCAAAAATAAGGTTAGAAATGGATTTTATGCGAAAAACGGAGTGGGAGGTATAAATTTGGATTCGATTGGACCATTGAAAAATTTTCAGCAATTGCTGGTCAATTGCTGGCCACCATGGAAACCATAGCCGGCCAGCAACTATCTAGTCAGGTTGAAGAAAGAAAAAAAAAAAAAAAAGGTTTTAGTGAAACTACGTCGTTTTGATGTAATTACGTTGTTTATTTTCACTAAAAATTACGTCCTTTTAATTGATTTGTTTTCTAATTTGATTTTAATTAATAACATATATTTATTTTATAGTCCTTGGACTTCTATTAATACTATTGTGGCCCTAAGCATTTATGATTGTTGCATTCAAGTTTTTATTTTTGCAGATTGACCTCCCATAATTTTATTTTCTTTTCAATTATGCCCTAGTTAATTGCATTTT